>NW_019776057.1:0-44154 GCF_001039355.2 Lingula anatina | reverse complement strand
AAAAAAAAAAAAAAAAAAAAAAAAAAAAAAAAAAAAATCAATAATAAGTTTAATTTTAATATATTAAAATATAAAACATACAATATATTAAACCTTTATGCCTGGCCAATTTATTGGCCAAATTGATATTTATAGAGATTACAGGCTAAAAAAAGCCAAAGATGGTATGGATGACCCCGCTCTCAAGTGCGACGGTTTGTGTCTGTGCTATGTGGAACCCAATCACTCCACCAAAGTTTCAAAACTTTTTGGGTTTACGCACCAGGTGCATCCTCCAGAGGATACTGTACAATACTGTGGATTTGATTTTTTAATATCATGAGCTTATTTACTGGTTCATTCAGTGATTTTTTTGTGAAAAAATCCATTTAATATGAAAACAGTGGACAGTGATTTTATGTATCAATTTACGCCGTGCATTGGGGATGACTTTTTTAGTTTTAGATTTTATAAATTGCTTTGAAGCTACGAAACATGCAATGGCAGATTCAGTGGAGGACACCAAAGGCACGTTTCACTCACTTTAAGCTCTTGAGGTATTTTTCTTCTTGTTTTACTTGTCAACTATTGGAAAGAATAAACCCTCTATGTGCTACTATCAGTTGAATTAGCCTGAGCTTTTTACCCTTAAATAATTTGTCTGATTCGCATAAAATATATTTTCCTCGAGAACGAAATTCTCGAGCACTGTTTATCAATGTTTATCAATGCATGCTGCAAACAAAAATTACGAAAAACAAAGTACATATGTTTAACAACATTTTATTATGCTTAAGCACAAGCACGGCGAAACACAGGAGATTTGAACGACAACCAATGCTTTTAAAAAATCAAAATTATATGATACCATGTAATACACGTTTCGAATAATAAGCACCCGCATACGCTATAAATGCCATAGTACATTGCAGAATTTGTTTCTAGAATTTTTCTCAATTATTTCTTTGCTTCAACGGTACATACTTTTTTCGTTTTAACATTTATGGTGTACAGTTGCATAACTAAGATTGACAATTTCCCACTCAGTTTGACCACTCTGTAGAAATAAACTGTAGAAATGAATCAAAGAAAACATAGAGGCTATAGCTTAAATTAAGAAACGTGAACACCTCTATATTAATAACCATATTATATGTCCTCAGGGTTATATACAAAAATTTCAATGGTTGTCAATATTTAAACATGTAAGCAAAGTCAACGAAGAACCAAAAGGATTGCGAGCACCACCGATTTCAATATTCAGTGTCCATTGTTGATTTCCGTTTATCATTTTGTCTTATAGCCGCTGCAGGGTTGCCTCCGTTTAAGTAAAGATCATTTTAGTTCGCTGACGGAAGGTCCCTTCAGAATCCAAGGATGTTTTCAAGTTGCAAGACTACGAAATTACGAAAAGAGAAATGTTTTTTGCTAGTTATTTGAATAGTTTCAAGGACATCATATGGGTCCCAAGTGGTCTTATGTCCATATATTTGGATGTAAGGTTTGAGGGGGCGTCCAGCACTCCCCTTTAGCTCACACCATCGACTGAATACAGTACCCTTAGTGTCCTATTACATGCACGTCCATGAGCTGACCTTTTCTTCATTATCAAGAAAGCACAAACGTCTGTAATAATTTTGACATTGCTTGTCTCCAAATATGTCATGCGATTCTCATGCTAGTAATTATAAGCGAATTCTATGCTGTACCTCGACTTTATTAATTACTTAATTACGAAATTACTTATTTCGAGAAAAAGTTAACATTTACATACATGCACAGTGCACTTCCAAATAAAGACATAATGGCCCTAGCTTTTAAATCATTGGTCGATATCATTACGCTCACCACTTCATTTATATTTGCAACACGCTCTTGGGCACTATCGAAGACAACATTATGCAAAAACGGCTATACACACTTCATACTGCAAAAGTGTATAAACCGTGATGCTTGTTATTTTCAATTTTGGACAAACGCGTGCCAAAAAAGTAAAGAAAGAATTATGAATCTGTCTCAAGGCATTTAACCAGCCGTAGGAAGATACGAGGGTAAGTAGTTCGGAGTAGTTGGCGGCGTCTGGGGTCTTGTCCATTTACCACCTGAAATGAAATGTGTCATTAATGACTCCGCTAGCATTTCGTCTTATCAATTTTGGTGCGCAAGTGGTGATATTGTTACGAAATATCACTACATTTTAAAAAGAGGGTTAAGTGTTATACATTTAGCTTTCAATGAATTCTGGGATGATGTTCATTAAAGTGAAATTAACATTAACGTGGATCCTTAATAAAGGCAGTCCATGAATAGCAATGATAAGAAAAATAAAGTTATTCAATTTCAACTAATATGTAATCATAGGTGAAACCAGGGCGCTCCCCCCTCCTTTCATAAATCAAAATGGCGAGTTCTGTTCCCTTCCAGGGACTGAGAAAAAAATATAACGCCCGAAGAATACTGTTTTAAGTCTTGCATACTACAAAAAACGTACTATTATAACAGTTTTTTAGAGCGGTAGAAACAGTTTTCCACGGGGGATTGAAGCAGTAGGGTTAGTTCCCCCCTCTCTTAATGCCCTGTATTCAGCGGTATAATGGTTAATACAAAAAAAATTCGAATACAGGAGGGGGGGGGGGGGGAGAAGTCGGGTTAGTTTCCCGCCTCGCTTAGAGCACTCAATTTACCAGTAATGGCTAATACAAAATATTTTAACTTACGGCCACAAAGCAGAAGACTCCTCTACGAGGGGTCCCCAAGGGGTAGCATCGCTCACCGGAATGGTTAAGATGGTCTCGTCGTTAAGTGGGAATGTGTTCCAGTCGCCACATATTCCAAGAATACGGTCGCACCAAATGGGGGGGATTACAATCACCATACAGTGACGGGCAATATAGAGCTTGATCCTGAAGAATTTGCATTCAATACAGAGATACCATCCTGGTATGTGGGAATCTAGCCACACAACCGTGATGCGAAAAAATGGCCCATCGTGCAGGTCTTGAGGTCCTGTAATTGTTGTCTCTACGATTTCAGGTATTTCATCTCTTACATGTAACTATAATCATAAAAAAGACAAAAATAATGATAGCTTTGTTCAGGCATTATTTATAGAATCTTTAAAGCATGAATAGCAAAAAAAAAAAAAAAAAATGGGTGCGTAGCATGAAGATGTACTGTAGTCCGCTATAGGAAACGTAGTCCGTTTCCCATAACCGTTATAGGCAAGTAAAAAGAAGTTTTGGTATGATAGTGTTTTAAATTACTCTTAGTAAAGAAGCAGAGGTACAAATGGCCAGTACCTCAATGAAATATTGTCAGCATTATTATAAATCTTATTAACATATAAACATTATATAAAACATCATATCTCTCTTGTGTTTATACTTTGGATAATTAATTTGTTGTCCTTTCTGAAAATAACTTTGTACAGGGCTTCAATGGCAGTACAAGTAGAATAAACATCTGGAACGAATTCGAACCTATACCTATTTTGGCAATGAACCTGTACCTATTTTGACAAAGAACATGAACATATTTTGTCAGGACACGCAAACTGCAAAAATTTGTATAATTGAACGGAGAATTGTAAATTGGGCCGTCAAGTAGCCCTGTGACAATACTCGAATAATGAGCAAAGTACGATGACTCTAATGATATGCCTTGATAAGAGGATTGATCTTAGCAGACGAATCGAGGGAACACTATCTTTGAGAATGATTAGAAAAAAGTGGTGGGTTGGTTCACGCACCCCCCCCCCAAAAAAAATACACCTTTAAACTATTCAGATCGTGTGACTGTTTCACAACAACAACAAAAAAGATTGAAATCATTATAAGTAGTTGATAAATGCTCCTTCTACACTTACCAGAGGTCACCCTCCCAAAGAAAAATGAAAAAAAAAATTCTGTCAGATATATTTATCGTAAGTTTTATACATGCACAGAAGACACGATTGCATCCATATTTGGGTTAAAATGATATTAGTTTTGTTGCTTTGGTGATTGGAACTTCGAATTATATTGGATCGCCAGACCGCCAGCTTACGCAGTGTGCAACTAAATGACGTTAATTAATGCGCGACGTTGTTGCACGGTATAGCATAAAAAAAACACATTTAAGTGTGCGTCCACGAGAAAACCAGACCAAATGTAGAAAATGCGGCAAGGTGGGGGTGAACGGATTTACACCATATATGGTGTGTTTGAACCTTTATATGAACAATATCTGAGGCTGCAACATTTCCTGAAACAAATCCCTACTTACAGAAATATGGCCAGTGACAGTTTTGGGGGGGGGGGGGGGGGTTATCAACCAAAAATTCTGTATCTGTTCGTGTACGTCTAGAGACACCAATACTGGTATGAAGTAGACGGATAAAAGAGAGCGCATGGGAAACTTAGTCAAATAGCAGTCCTGATCTAAAGCTTTCAACAGTTTCAACGTTTACTTGTTGGTCACTGAGACCATTCCAATCGGAAACTGTTCTGACGAAGAAAGAGTTTTTTCTGACGAGTGTTTTACAACGTTGTAAGTGAAAGCAGCGACTGTTATTAGTACTTTCACAATGTTTTCAGAGTCAAAGTCAATGAAAGATTTAGCCCTTATACGACGTTTGTTAGAGACTGGTACGAAGTAAGTGTCGGGGGGTATCGCTGGAACTAACCCCTCAACCACCTTGAATAGAAAAGTTAGCCGCAGTTCCCTGAAAAACAGGGTTATATTAATTGGCCTTACAGTTTATACAGGTGTCACTAAATGAATTAGTTTGGTGATATATTATAACCTAAAGATAGGGGATTAAAATGATATACACTTTTTTCACTCTCTTTGTTTCCATGGTAACAAACCAAACGTTTTTCTTAGGGCTACGAACCACATGCTTTGAACACCCCCCTTCTATTTTTGACAATGTCTTCATCTTCACAGGTCTTTGGGATAAAGGGTGTTCAGGACCAACAGATAACTCATTAATCTATTTATACATGAAATCAAAATTTACTGCTGTTCTACAACTTGTCCGTTGTAACAGATAGAACATGACCTAATTTCTTCATTTTTCGTAAATATATCCAGACACATACATGTATATCGGTGCACTCAACTTCAGCTATCTCTTTCAAGTCAACAAATGGTCTAAAACACTGTAAGTTGACCTTTTTTTTCCATTTAACCTATTCTAATTTTTTTTTTTTTTTTTTTTTTTTTTTTTTTTTTTTTTTTTTTTTTTTTTTTTTTTTTTTTTTTTTTTTTTTGTTAAAACAAGCACCTGACACATTTTAAAATCATGTGAAACTAATGTACTAATGTCAGAACAACACAACGTCATTATCCAACATGGCGGAAATCGCAGACTGTGTCTTTGCAAGTCTTCCTCAAGGAAGTCGTATATCATGTGGTTTATACTCTGCCTACAGATATGAAAAAACATGTAGTGTATTGAAAAATTGCAACAGAGATATCAACAGTCATCTTTGTCGCGTTTACGTGAAGTAAAACAGCTTGAGTTACGAAAGCAAACTGATTCTTGTCAGATGTGGATTCTTTTGTCTCCGATGACCGCAATTGGACATTTTCAAGTATCTTTGGGAGAATGAATGGGTTACACCATGAGACCAGCACAGAGATATGGGCTTGGTTTGTGCTGGAAACCATCCACACAGGAAAAAAAACGAGCCTATAACGAAATATATCATGGGATTAACTTGCAGATGTCAGTGGAGACAAAAATCCATTTACTGGTGCCACTTGGTTCAGGTAAGCAACGGATTTGTTTGTATTTTAATACAGGCCCAAAGCCAGAAAAAAGTTCACTCAGGAAAATGATTTAGGTGCAAATTTTTAACGGTAAACGGTTCATTTTTTTTCTTTTATTAAAGAAAAATGCCCCTTTCAAATAATGAAATTGCAGCCTAAGGACCTGTGATAATCTTTTAAGCTATATTTGTGTGGGTATTTATGTAGGTTTAAGGGTATTTGGGTAAAATAAATTTAAGGGTTACAATTGAAATTAGATTGAAGCTAGGGCTGGTCCTGACAAAATTGCTAGGCTCATCATAATTTATATTCGAAATCATGTCTTACTTATAAAACATGGACAAATGGGATAATAAATTATGTTTTGAACATCAATGTATCAATTAACTTTGAGATAAGTGTTTTCATGTGTCTATAGTATGCTATATTTATATTTCAGGCATATTTGAGAAGTGTTATTTGATACACAGTGATCTTATGGTCAGCAAAAGAGTTCAAAGCCTTGCAGAAACTGAAAATGTCACTGACCAACCAACTAGTGTGGAAATGACTGATGTTGTAGAAAGGCATGTATGTAAATGAAAGCCACAATATAACAAATGCTGAGGAGATGCATGAGGCCCTAGTTTCTTCAGATGGAGTGAAGGGGTGCTCTTTTGCTGCCATTTTTCTACATCCAGCTTGACAGATGTCTTCCAAACCTGCGTGGACTGGAGTGTCCAATTACAACAATTTGGCTTTCTTGATTCCTACAACATGAGAAAAGGTGTCTCTCTTCCTTGAGCAGTTTTAATATGAGTGATACTGATGTTAAAGTTAATTTGGCTTTTTCTGAGGCCACTGTGCCAACTGGGTCTATACCGAGCAAGATCACAAACAAGGAAATGTTTTCTTGTCCAGAGAGGTCTTCCCTGAAGTCTTTTGCTACCAAGAGTGTAATTCACAGGTCCTTTTTTTTTTTTTTTTTTTTTTTTTTTTTTTTTTAGACCACAGTTATGAAATGTGCCAAAAAAACAGCTTTTGATCAACTTAAAGTCTAGTGGGCCAACAACCTTACTGAAGAAAAACTTCAAGCATATCAGCTGTGAGAAAACTCTTGAATATCTTACTGAGTTACACAATGGATGAGCTTTAAATCTAAACCTTTGAAACTATATTCAAATAAATTACAGGAGTTTTTACTGAAGGAGTTTAGAAAGGCACAAAAAACAGGCCAGAAGGACCTAACATTTGTGAGCACGAGGATGAGAATGAAATGTCAATAAGGAGGGTTACAGGCTATTCAGGAAGGACAAATCAGTTATTTTTGAATGTATAAAAAACTTTAATGTTATGAGCTGTAATGTTTGATATAAAACTGCAAAGATGTTTCGTAACACCAGGATATATTTTGCAGTTGTGTTAGTTTTGCTTTTTGAATAGAAACTTATCTTGTTTTGCTACATTATGATATAGATTGTAATGATCACAACTAATGTTGCACTGCTTTGCATGTATTGCTGTATTATAATTTTGTGATATATATATATATTGTAATTATTCATCTGAGACAACAATAAACTAATTTGAATAATTTTTTAGTTACTGTATGCTTATAAATAGTTACCAAAAAGTGGTGTGGATAAAAAAAAAGACTCTTGAAAATTAAAAAGATCTTTTCTGGCTTTGCTCTCATAAATACTATGGCACATTCTGATCTGCTATATGATAAATATTGCACCAAAAAGAAATTCGTTATTAAACTATGATTTTAATTTGTATTCACCAGATTGATGATATTTTTTTTTAAATATTAAAATTATCATGTAAACTCTAAAGTTAATTGCCAGTGCCTATCCAAAGTAACAGAATCTAAGGTTTATTTCCTCTAAACTATTTGTCCATGCAAATTAAAAAGTCCATATATAGCAATTTACAAAAATGAAGCCCAGTGACCTTGACCTATGACCCACTGACCTGATATTCATTAGTACACATCCACTTTCCATGCTCACCAGCCCTATTAATTTAGTAACATCATTGTAGAGCAAAATGGTATATAATATAATAATCTTTATTGAGCACTAAAATGCATACATATTACATTTTACAGGCTCTCTACACTAGTCATAACAATCTTAGCAACAAATTATACAAATCTATACAATACTTATGGAATGATTACTGGGAAGCAGCACAGAATAAAACGACTATTGCTATTGATGGGTGTGTCGTTTTTTCAAACTTTCAGTTATATAAAGATATAATGTTCTCAAACACGATTCACTTTTTGGACTGAGCAGCCACTGAATTTTTTCATGATCTGTTTTCTGCTCAGGAGGTATCATTAATCTAATTCTTCTGTCACTATGTTCTTCACATTTCAGTAAAAAGTGGATCTCCGTTTCAATTTCATTACAGTGAGGGCACTTGCGATTTTCAGTAGGGGTTTTAGGGGACGTATAGCGGCCACGTTCAATTTCTAATTTGTGGTCACTAATCCGCATTTTTGCAATAGTCTTCATTTCTGATGGGGTGACTTTCATTGACAGATATTTTTCAGGGGTGTAGGTTTTTTTAAGTAATCTGTATGTCCTGAGTTTACTGTAGTTATCACTTTCCAGGTCTTTCCAAAATAGTTCCTCAATTTTATTGTTGATAGCATCTCTTAGGTTTTCAAAGTTATTTAGTGTTTGTGTATCAGTTTTATGGCCCAGACCCCAACACTGTATAAATGTTCTTATTGATTCAGACCAACAGGGTCCTTTTTCTTTTTGCTCCTGTTCATAAATGTTTTTGACCAATCTGTTGGAAGGTAGCTCTTTCAGTCTGGCGCTGTATCTCTGTGTCTGTTTTGCAATATCAGAATAGAGTGGAAATCTTCCAAATTCAGCTCTACAGGCATTGTTCATAGCATTTTTTCGTACACCTAGTGCCCATTTGCACATTTTTAGATGTAGTTGTTCAAAAGGAAATTTATTTAGTTTTGTAAGTGACATTTGTTTTTCCTTAAATATTTCTTCAGACCAAACTTCACACCCATATAGTAAGATGGGCTTGATGGTTTTGTCAAAAAGTTTTAAGTTGAGTGTGGGAGATGTTATCTTGTTTGAGGACAGGGCTGCTTTAAGAGCAAAAGTTGCTTTTAGAGCCTTTTTCTTTAAATTTTCAATTGCTTTTTTCATTGAACCTGTATTTGTAAAGGTTAATCCCAGATAATTGTACTCTTTTACTGATTCAATGGCTATATTATTTATTGTAAATGTTGTTGCAGAGTCTAATTTTCCTTTTTTATTAAATATCATGATCTTGGACTTTTTTTCATTTATGTTTAGTTTCCACTTTTTACAGTAAGCTTGCAGTGCCATTAGTTTATTTTGTAGACCATCTTTAGATGCCGATATTAGGACAAGGTCGTCAGCATACAAGATGTGATTCAGTCCGTTAATTGCACCGGGCTGGTTACAAGAGAGGAAAGCCTCCTTGATGTCATCCATGTATAAATTAAAGAGAGTGGGACTAAGATTATCCCCTTGGCGGATTCCTAATCTTGATAGAAATGGGGTAGTGTAGCCTAAACCTACCGAGATGCCTAATCTGGTGTTACTATACATGCTTTTTATGACACGGTAGAATTTCCCCCTAATCCCGAGTTTAAGCAATTTCAGTAATAGTCCCTTGTGCCATACTGAATCAAAGGCTTTTCTCATGTCAATGAAACAGGCATATAGCTTTTTGTTTTGATTTAGATACCTGTTGACTATTGATTTCAAAGTAAAGATATGATCTGTTGTTCTATAACCTGGCCTGAAGCCTGCTTGTTCTTCACTTAATTTGTTTTCATTGTTAATATGTTGGATGAGCCTGTGTGCTAAAACTGAATTAAATAATTTCCCTAAGCAACTAGTTATGCAGAGGCCTCTATAGTTTTCAGGGTTCATATGTTCTCCTGATTTAAAAAGCGGGATTATTATTCCTAGGTTCCAAGATTCAGGGATTTCAGATGTATTTAGCACCATGTTAAAGAGTTTTGTGAGCACAACTGCAAAATACTGTACTCCTGCTTTCAACATTTCGTTTCTCACCTTGTCTTCCCCAGGTGATTTCCCATTTTTTAGATATTTAATGGCATTTTTAACCTCTTTCACTGTAATAGGTTTGTCAAGTACTGCTTCACCTGGTAGGCTTTCATAAGATTTAATTTCATTATCTAAGGCATGGTCACCTTCAGGAGGGATCCCACACAAATGGTAGAAGTGGCTAAACCATGTATCTGGACTAATTAAGTTTTGCTGCTCTTTATCATGGTTTAGTTTTTTAAGGGTTTGCCAAAATGCCTTGGGGTTTTTTTCCTCAAGATTTAACAGGTCATTTAAGAGTGCATTTTTGTGGTTATGTTTCTTTTGCTTAATTACTTGTTTATACTTTTTTGCAACTTCATGGTATGTGCATGAAATGAAGTTATTTTTGGGGTTATTTTGAAGAAGTTTGCCTAGGTATTTTACATTTCGTCGTATTTCAGCACAAGTGCCGTCAAACCACGGCTGTTTTCTCATTCTATTAGGTCTTTTTTTAGGCTTATTTTCAGTTCGCTTCTTAATACGCAAGGATGATTTAGCAGCCTTTTCCAAGATGTAATAAATTAATCAAACCCATTGTCTACATAGACTTGAATGAATACACCACGATTTTTTGCCTTAAAAATAGCCAACTTTGGGGGTATTTTTCAGTACCTGTTTTAATACAACAGTAACTTTTGAAACTTGATTTGGAGTTATCCATATGTGCCTAAAATATTCATGCAGTTTTATAGCTGTAAACCCTGTGAAGATGGAGATATATGCAATTAAAGATGGTAGTGTCAAAATTGGACTTTGGGGGGAGGGGTATTATAAGTGGGCGTGGCTCGCCCACGCGGGGTCTTATCTGAATTCTACATATATCTGTGGCAAGCCAAATGATTGTTTTAAATGTTTGTAAGGTCTAATATTTTTTAGTTTTCTCCATTTTTGTTTAATTAACACAAAATATACAGTGACGGGAAATATAGAGCTTGATCTTGAAGAATATGCATTCAATAGACAGGTAATACCCTGGTATGTGGGCATTTAGCCACACAACCGTAATGCGAAAGTATGTCCCTGCAAACAGAAATGCTGGTGCGGTAATGTCTGTCCTTAAGATTACGGGTATTCCAGGGCCGTCGTCTACCTGTTATTATTAAAAAGCACAAAAATAATAATGAAAGCTTTGATAAGACATTATTTATAGAATCTTAAAACATGAGGATATTTAAAAAAAAATCTGCGTGCGCAGCATGGAAAAGTAGTCCGCGAGGAACCGTTGTCCGTTTTCCATATAACTTTGTACAAGTGTTAATCGTTTCTCTTAAGTCCCCGGATAGACAGTACAAGCACATTTACAGGGTATATGGTAACATTTTAAATTATAATTTTTTAAAGCAAAGATTATATTTGAAATTTTGAAATAGGCCCTAATAATGTAAATTATAGTAGAGATACGTAGTAAGAAGTTTTGACAAATAAGCAATAAAAAACCACACGAAAATTCGAACGATATGCCTTTTCTGTAATGAAACGAGAATAAATCTTAGCAGACGAATCAATACCTTGAAACTAGTTAGATCATGTGAACGTTATGCAACAACCAAAAACATTAAAATAAGTTGGTACATACTCTACAGTTACCAGTTATATATATCACTCACTTCCAAAGTGTACATTCCTGCGAACCTGTTCTTGTAACTGACGATAACGCTGCTCCCCCAGCAGCCAAATTTCACAGCTTGCAATCGGGTCTTCGGGCCTCCATTGAAGAATTCGTGTCTTGTCAACACATACCACATACTACATCTACGTTGGCCTAGTAAATGAGGCATTGCCATAAAGCCGATATAATTAGGACTGGTGTTGTACCTGAATTCCCTTTTATCGCAAGTCATATAGCGGATGTCGCCGTGGGCATGGCAATAACAAATGCCAAACACTGAAATGGATAAGTAAGGGGATAAGTATCCAGCAGAGAACATTTGGTTACGGTGCATTTGTGTGATATACATTCATTGGCAGTTAACTGATATGGAACCTTTCATAAAATGACTAATTAGAAAAACGCTCAGAGAATTTATACAAACTTTTCTACTTTAGACTAATTCTGACTAAGACGGGATGTTATATCGAAATCCGACAATAGCATTGTTAGTTTGTTTCTACCAATGCCCAATGGTTGTTCTCTCACACTCCAATGGCCAAGGAGGAAAAAGCAGAAATTACAATGTAAAAAAATATGATCATATCCTCCCGCAAAGACAGCCCAATTTCCAAACACACTAAAGTTCCGCAATGCCCATGCACGTTCCCAATGTTAAGCCTGTCAATCTCAAAAAGTTTCAGCTTCCTCACTCTAATGGTCTAGAAGGAGTCAACAGAAATTACAACGTGAAAACAATTCATAATCAGCCACCCCCAAAGGACAGCAGGACGCCCAGTTGCGCTGAAATGCTACCTGATGACAGTCTATCAATCCCCAAAGTGTGAACTTCTGAACTCTAATTTTCTAGGAGGAGCTAGCAGAAATGGCAATGTAACAGAATAAAGAAATACCCACCCCCTTGGGACAACATAACACGCAGTTGCACTAAATTAAGAAACAATCAAGATCATTGATTGCCCAACCCCAATTGCTCTAAAGGATGAGTGCTGGCAACCATTGGCAAAGTGCCCAATCGTCAAATGTCCAAAATGATTTGCTATTATAAAGTTCATGCATATGTTTGTTGCGTGAGAAAAATATTATTTGGTGTGAGGCATCGTTACTTAGTATTTTTAATGAGCTATACGTGTGTGTGTTGGGGGGAGGGGGGTAACCAGATTTGCCTGTTGCACGTACTCTAATGTATCAGAGCAACTTGTTTCAGCATATATATTACATAAATGATTTTTCTCATGAAACATGTCTTTTGGTGTAAAAAGGAGTTATAAGATGAATGCAAGTGGACCCAGCCAGGACCTAATTAAGATGGGGTCTGGGCTTCTTAGGCATAGGACTAGATTTGGTCTGGGGCTCAGGTGCATCCTCGCCTACGCTGATTTCAAACTGGCCATCTAGCAGATGCTCATCAGTATAGTGGCTAGGTTGCTTTATCTGGTAAACGTCTGGTAATTAATTATAGGCTGGTGGTCTCGTTTGGACTATTTACCAAGTCAATATGTTTTCACTGGTCTCCTTGACAACATAAGCCATTAATAGCATTTTGGCAAAAAATACAGTGAGATCACGAATAGTGCTGGTGTAGAAGTTAAAGTCATAAGTAGCAAAACTAGGGTGTGTGTGACGGAGCCATTTATTTTACTTTTTATGCAAAAATAGGCGTAAAAGTGGGTGTTTACACAACAGTTTTAGTTGTAAAGTATGTACTTTCATGCCCATTAGAAAAGGGGTGGGTCAAGCCACCCCTATGTGTAGAGGGTCTCCATAGCATGGGTCTCTACATGGGCGTAACTAGGTATAAGCACGGATGCACTGTGCGTACAATTTTTTGGCCAACCATGATATTATTTTATATAAATTTAGTGTATTTTTCACGGAATGTAAAAGAAAATCCTCTGCTTATTAAAGTCACCTGTATGTAGGCCTACAAATCCTCTGTATCAATTGTATAGGCACAGTTGTTCTGACTCCCCCCCCCCACCCCCCCTCGTCTCGCAAACTGAGGTAAACAATGCCTGTAACCTTAACAAGTCCTATCTTAATCGTCCATCTAACTGGAACTTCCTTTACCTCTTAATTGGAGGGTTTAGTGGCCCTCAACTCTTCTGTACCCTCTTTCTTGAGAATATCGAACGCATTCTCGCTGGCGATATTATCTCAGGTAAAAATCTGCCTGAATGTTATTTTCAAAGAGCAGCTCCCGCAACCCTGGGGCACTAGATAAAATCTGGACACCAGGTTTAAGAAGGAGCTAGAGAAACAAAGGAAGAATTTTTCCTGCAAAGCTTCAAATAATTTTGACAAGGACTTGACCCAGCTTACCCCTCCAAACTAACAGAGTGACATGGGCAATTTTTACAAACAAATAATTAAACTTAGATGTATCAAGAGCTCTGTCGTGTCGTACAATTGGTTGTTTTGGGGAGCCATGCATCCACATGTAAGGTGAATGAAACCGTATGTTAGTTCAACTCAGAGGTGGATTCAGGATTATTCGAAGGGGGGTCCACATACGCGAAGCTAGCCTCCTTTTAAATAAATATACCGTTCTGGGTAATAAGAATATTGAAACTTTTTTAATTGCGAGAATATTTCTGACTAAATGATGATTTTATTATTAATGGAAATTAAGCTGCAATGTTACATATGCTGTAATTACGCTGTCCTTCATCTCTTGCGTTAGTCTACATTTTGCTGGGAATATTAAAAATCTGTGCGTACAATTTTTAAAGGTCTGGTTACGACCCTTCTCTATATAAAGTATTGGCCACCACAATATACTGTACATCTATTAATTTATCATAATTAATATAACTTGGAATATCTGATGATCATTTTACATTTTATCTTTCTTAACCCTAAAAAATAAGAATAGAAATAAAATATACTTATTGTATTTTTTCATCCATAATTTCCTTTCTTGATAGCGTGCATTACATGAAAGTATTTTTTTTTCTGCTTGCAATTGAAAATATTTTACCAACTCAAGGTCGCCCCCCCCCCCCCTTTCCGCGATGGGGGTTTAGGGGAATTCCACCAATTATATTTTTAATTTTGAAGCAAAAAGGTGAATTTAGGTAGCATTTCACCTACATTAGGAACCTACATTGTACATTAGGAATTAACTGATATTAATGGGAACACTACATTTTAAACCCTTTTTTCAAAAGTTATAAATATAAGGTAATAAAAGAAAAAAAACATTTATGATGCAAAGTTTTATGATCATTGATCGTTGCTAAATATGTTTAGTTTTGGTCTTATCCCCACCAATCAGCCCCGACTAGTACCTCTCAATTGTCACAGTTACCGGTAGTTTTCATAGAATTAGTTAAAGTTTTAAATCCAGGGTTTCATGTTTAACTGTAAGAAAGGGTAATATCATTTTTAAAATCGTAAATTTCTAAAGTGGTCACTGTCTCTGACACCTTCAAAGCCAAAGTCCTCTGAAATCTTTTTGTGATGGGTGTCTGGCTGATAAGAGCAACATATTTGTAGGGCGACCTTTGCCTGAAAAGTTAATATTATTTGCTTCTTCTCTGAATTTTATATATTTAACTGAATGCTTTTTTCAATGGTGATGACAAAACTGGTAAAATCATTACTTACAGTAACATGGCAGATGTTTAGTGGGAAAGAAACAGTCCCCATAGTTGTCTTGCTCTGCGGGTGTCAGTGAGTTCCACATGTCATTAAATGCAATTGATATGTTCTGTTCTTCCGGGGTAAGCTGAGCCTGGACAGAAACAAAAGCTACCATTGCCACAGCAAGGAACATTAGCACGATCACGTTTTTGTCTCCTGTCATCTTCAAGCTGGAGTCTTTCTGGCACTGGTGTTCAAGGAGAGGTGCACAGCAACTGATGTTTTCTCTTCTCCACCCATCTTATATATTCATTTGTAAGTGGGCGTAAAGACCGCCTTCGCCACGGTGGCACACAAAGCGTGCGCATGCGTCTTAATTGTCACAACTGTGCCTCGTCTCTTTTTGAATCTTTTCCAAAAGAGGCCAGCCGTTTACAGAAAATCGTCATTTTAATCATGTGTTGAGAGCGTTTTTTATAAATTCTGCTTGAAAACAATGTCGATTTCATATCTCTCAAATTACCAGACCAACATTTTCAAAGTCCAGTTGTGTCACCGTTGCCTTTATTTTACCATCTAAAGCTTTTTGGCAGCTACCAATTTTAAATGTTACTAAACGATGTGCAATTGTGATCGGTAACACAAATGGCCAAATTTCCCAGGTGAAACCCCGTTAATGTTCAGACTATAATATTCAAGTAGGGTTACCATAAACTCTTCCATGCCTTTAAGATTACGGGGGACATTACAGTTGTTTCAGAAATCGATAATGCCATTTTTTATACATGTTTATCAAACGTCCATGTAACAATGGGCTGATTATGGGGTTTTTCTGAAATACTTGAAAATATAACATCTTCACTGTGTCGATGGAGAGGACACACCCGATTCTCAAATTCTAAATTGATATTTAGATTATGGATAAGAGACGGCATTATAAATTTAACCTTCACTCCAGTAATATCTCAACGCAGTTAGAAGTGAAAGAAAGTCGATCTTCTCTAACCACACTTAATTGACATTATTTATTCATATCATCGGAGACAGCAAAATGCATCAGTAGGCAGATCGAAACTGCGCAAATAATTGAAATGCGTAGTGTTTTTCTTGTCTGTCAAGAAAAATGTTGCTGGTACCGGTGACTTTTTCAAGTTTAATTAAACGTCTTTATTTTTATGCACCTTCGATGACAGTCTTCGTATTCATTAAAAAAGAATGAAGTGTAGGCCACAAAACTGACTAAATGAGGTATGCAGCATGGCCGCCTTCCATACATTTCCAACACTCTTCTTAACTTTTGCCAAGCTTTATGATTATACTGAACACTGGATTATGATTGAAATCATTTCAATGTCACACAAAGAGCTGAATGTTAATGTGATGCGTTAAAACCAACACCTCAGTTAATTGGTATCATCAGCAAAGAAGAATTTTAATCAAACATTTATTTGTATTTTGTGTAACACGGAAGGGTTCGCGCTCCCTACTTCTGTCACCTCTTTTAGTGCCCTTGGAAAACTTAACAAGATGTCTTTTAACACAGTTTTCAAAGCGCTTTTCTTCATATGGAATTTTATGTCCAAGAATGAACTTTTTATTAAGCGCTTATCCTTCAAATTAAAAGATGTGATGCCACACGATCGAAAGACAACTCACCACACAAAAATACTCAATAGTATAAAACGTGGTGGTTTGTTGGTTAGCAAAAAAGATCCAGATTCATCTCATAATCAATCAACAGGAAAGAAATTTGCTGCAAACTAACTATACATTTAGTTGATTTTTCACATTTTGTTATGATGAGGAATCCTGTGGTTAAAACAATAGCTGTCCCTAATTTTCAAACACTGGTGCATCCCCAAACCACAGGTACAAACAAATTTACCCCCTCCCCCATCAATTCTCTAATTCCCTTTTAAAATACGGAGTTGTTTGTGATGTTAAGGCCTTGAGTCGGACCTCATATTTTGAGAACTAATCACTATTGCACTGATAGTTCTTCTGTTGAGCTGTAATTATATAGTTGATTAAGATAGTGACTCCCCAGCCACACTTAATTGACATTATTTATTCAAATCATCGGAGACAGTGAAATGCATCAGTAGGCAGAAATTGCGCAATTAATTGAAATGCGTAGTATTTTTCTAGTCTGTCGAGAAAAAATTTGCTGGTACCGGTGACTTTTTTCAAGTTTAATGAAACGTCTTTATTTCTATGCACCTTCGGTGACAGTCTTCGGATTCATTAAAAAAGAATGAAGTGCAGGCCACAAAACTGACTAAATGAGGTATGCAGCATGGTCGCTTTGATTTTCCAAACATTTCCAACACTCTTCTTAACTTTTGCCAAGCTTTATGATTATACTGAACACTGGATAATGATTGAAATCATTTCAATGTCACACAAAGAGCTGACAATGTGGACGATGTTAATGAGGTTAAAAACAACAGCTATCCCTTATTTTCAAACACTGGTGCATCCCAAACCCACAGTAAATATGTAAATTTACCCCCTCCCCCAAACAATTACCTAATTCCCTTTCAAAATACTTAGTTGTTTTTAATGTTAAGGCCTTGAGTCAGATCTCATATTTTGACAACTAATCACTAAAACACCGATGGTTCTTCTAGTGAGCTGTAATTACATAGTTGATTAAGATTGTGACTTCAAGATTGTGTATCAAGAAGGTTTTTGGGAATGTCTTTTTTAGCGCACTCCAGCACAAGGTGTGCCAGAGTGTTGAAATAGCAAGACTAATAATAATAAATGTAAATGTAAATAAGTTTATTAAAACACTTATTTACATTTACATTTATTATTATTAAACCTAACCTACCTTTTTAAATAGCAAACACATCTCTCCGCAAAATAACGTATTTCAGATAGGAAATTAACACGACGACATTTCTTGGACTCCATCTTTCCACCTTAACGGTACTTTCTGTATTACTCTCAGCCAGCAGATAGTTAACCCAGTCAAGTCATGGGTTTTGCAAGGAGCCATGTCATTGGACGGATATTTTTAGGTCATCGTAATGCGTTCATATCAGACCAATAACAGCATACGTATACTCATCAACATTTCCTTCTAAGAACCTTTCTATTCCTAAGTTCTTTTATAAGAATCGAAATCATAAAACACATCGGGCGTCCTTACACGCGAGCGGCAGCAACACGTATTTTCCTTTGAATTTCACTCGCATTTATCATTTAAGTTAGATACACCTCTAAACTCCACTAATAGTAATATAATAAGATTTTTTGAAGACCATATTTAGCCAGAGGCATTACCTGTGAATATCCAGTGAAAAATTAATCAGTGGACCTGGTAGAGGGTAGGGATAAGCATATTTAAAGTAGGAAAAACATCAACTGTGTAAGTAATAACACAAACGCCAACCTTCTCCCTACAATCGTTAAAAGGTCTTTATCAAACTGGACAGTACCCATGGTCCGCGTCTGCTGTCACCAAGGGACCATTCCCACAGGTATTTGGATCAGTCTATATCCCCGGGGGAGTCTCACTAAATTGCTATCAACGTAACCGGCATAAATGTCTAGTAAAACTGTTAGGGGGTAGTTACCTTTACCCCCTAGCTGATTTAGTAGGCGTGACAGACGTTTAAGTCGGTTAAGTTGATAGCAATTAAGAGAAACTCCCCAGGGAGTTAGACCGATCCAGATGGATCATTCTAGGCAGCGGAACCCAGTCCAAGTTTCTGTTACCGACCAAACGACCGCAAAGGCGGTCCAACCAGTTACTTAGATAGTAAGTAAATAACTAAAGCCATAGCGTGTTTTCCTTTCTATAGATACTCATCAATCGTCTGATCAGTTAAGGGTTTTATGCCCACAAGGGGTGGTTTTGAACTCAATGGTGATCCAAGATACATGTACCTCTCTCATATGCAGGTATGGGTCCTCTAAAAACCGATCAATAAACAACAATAATAATAATAAAGCAATAAACTCGATCAGCGACACTACAATTAAGTAATTATAATAATGTCGCCTACACATTAAATGAGAACACAGAAACTATATGGAATATTTTGGCATTATCTTCAAACTGTGTTGAGGAACTTGTTTTGTCCATTTGAAAAAAGGTACGTTCTAGGTATTTAAACGGCAAAGACCCGTATATAGAGCGGGTTTAGAAAAAAATTATTGTCTGAAATCCCCACTGCCCCCTGAAGCATCGGTAATAGATGAGCAGATGTACTTAAAATGAACGCACTCTGGCCATTTCCGAAGCCAGCAGGACAAAAATATAATAATAATAATAATAATAATAATAATAATAATAATAATAATAATAAATAAATAAATAAATAAATAAATGAAAAAATAAATAAATAAATAAATAAACAGTGTAAAAACAAACCATCTTCAGCACTATATATTCTGTTGACATCTCCACAACAATGTTGAACATTTCTCGCTTTAATTAAACGCGTATTCAACATAATTTCACTTTAAAGATTTGTGCGAGATCAGTCATTTATACTAAAACTAAGCAGCAGTAGATATCTGTGTTTGTACACGTCGTATAATAGTAGAATATAATAGTAGCTTATGATAAGCTCTGCGCAGCACAACCAAATTCAGTGAAGCAGCTGCACATTGGGCTGACATATACGTGACGTTAATAAAAAATCTCAAACAAGGGCAACATACCATGAGTTTGCGTGAGATCATTTTTAAAATTTATTGGCCGTATTATTACATTACTTACAGTTTACAACAGGCGTTCAGTGAATCCTCCAAACCTTTAACAGTATCGTTATTAAATACGCTTCAAAGATTTAGATGTTGTCCGTGCTATAAGCATATGCAATGGTACATGTACATGTACATCTCTACCATATTGATAGACAAAAGGGACCATTCGTTGTGTATAAATCAGCTGGCTCAATAGAGAAAGGCATTAGCGTGGTGTAAGTTAGTTTAATCAGATATCACTACAGTAGTCAGTAGTCAAATTACTCTTCTTTTAAAAGACACTTATAATTAGGCAAAGAGTGAAATCAACTAAGAAAATAATTATCCTGCATACTAGTATAGAATAATGAATGGCCCCTTAGTGCATTTATTGATACGCCAACGGAAAGGCAAACTGTTTCTTTAAAATCTCATTCATTACGACCTGTTCTTCCAGAGTGCGGGTTGCCTTAGAAGTTGGTTATTAACCGCATCAGCTGAACAACAAGGAGAAGCTTATATAGGAATAATCATATGTGTGTGTGTGTGTGTGTGTGTGTGTGTGTGTGTGTGCGTGCGTGGTGGGAGGGGGGCCGGCACACTCACACGTGTGTAAACTAGCAATTCGGCACCAAAGCAATCTTATCCAATCGTTACGCTGCCCAATAAAGTAGAAAATCGTTCCACGTAAACGCTACATTATCCAGTGCTTAATGCGTGGTGACAGTAGCTAGACCTACCCTTTCCATCATCAGGCATCTTCATACCGGTGTACGCTTCAAGAAATTTATTTATCAGTAGATACTAGAAAGAAAGCATTTTAAGTCATATAGGCCTAATCACGAAGGCTTTACACATCGTCCCAGCGGGCAAATTATGTTGTTTTAACGTTGAAACAACGTTGCACAATAACGTTGAGAAGCCACTGGATAAACATTGGATTTGAAAGTTGTGTCAAACTCAGATACCAACGTTGTATCAAAGTCAGAAACCAATGTTATATCAACCCCACCCAGCGGGAAATTACAACGTTAAAATTTCCAAGGTTTAGATTAATATATATATATATATATATATATATATATATATATATATATATATTTATATATATATAACAAAGTCACAGTCACCTCAACCTGTCTATCTATTACAGGTTAACAAGAACTGTCAACTTTATTGACTTCACTCCATCACATTTACAGCAACTTATTCATCCTAGTGTTAGCTCAACTTCAGTTTATTGGAATGTATTTCTGAATAACAAGTTAAGGAAATTCATTAGTTCACTAAAGACACAAAACAACTGTCACTTTTACTTTAAAACCCTTTTGTTATTATTTTGATCAATTTAGTTTTAGTATTGATAAACAAAGTATCGCGTTTTCAATAATTAATATTTTAAATTACAATCCATAACTGCAAGGTTGTGTTAATGACCAAAATACAACGTTGAGTCAACGTCACATTATGACGGTGTTTTGACGTGGCTGGATCAACGTTGATTTTACGTTGAATTTAGGTAGATCAACGGCAATTCAACATATCAACCTGTTTTCAACGTTGATCCAACGCGACTATGCCTGCTGGGGTGTGATGTCGTTAGTGTTTTGAATCTGATTGATTTTGTTAACTCAATTAGCAAAATCGAAACACTACTTATTTCCCCAAATGCAAGGATAAAAATCGACCTAGCAGCGTCAGGGTATCAGTTATTGCAAAAGCGACTATCAATGCGCTGAAACGGCGTTAACATCATTCGGTAATCATTCGGTCATTCCCGTGGACATTTTTCGATTATCAACATAGTGAAAAAGAGAAAAGGCCACGTAATACTTCTCCATACTCACTTGAATGCACGTGCAGTAGGCATGAAAAAAAAAAAAAAAAGAAAATTCAGCCAGAGGGCAGACTATCAGGGTCAATACTTAAAAGCGAGCTATTTCACGTCAATCAAACGAACTTTCCAAGGAATAAAAAATTGGTCACAGGGTAAGGACTGTATTGGCTTGTCGAGTAAACAGTTTTATAAGGCACTAGCCCAAGTTTAGTTTAAAAAGACAAAATAAATGTTTCTTTGAGGATCAAGTCCATTTCACTTGCATCATTTTCAGGCAAATTTTCTTTTGATTTTAATTTTTATGACACCACATTTATAATTTGAATTTTTAAAACTCTTTACATTTTAAATTACTGAATTTTCAGTTGATCTTTCTATATCTCTCTCAAAAAATCCTTTATTTTTGCCTTCACTTATCGAATAAAGGACAATGGAATGATTGATTTTAGGATTAACATTTTAAATCTGTATCTACTTGTACAGTATCGATTTGAAAGTTCGAGTGTGTAAAAAGAGTCAATGTTGCTACAGATATGCAAGCCAGGCACATCTGATACACTACATAAACATAACTGAACAGTTTTATGTTTTGCTGAGCCACTGCCTTGTGTGTGTGAGGCAGTGTTATTCAGACATTCGTGAGTGTGGCAGTGTGATTCATTTATTCGTGTGTGTGGCAGGTTTGCTCATCAATATTTTGTTGAGCTTTTTTGAAAAAAACTCACTGAAGTTATATTTTTAAAAGACCTTACTAGTTTTTAAAAATTGTATCTAAATGAATCCACTTTATTAGTGTTCTAAACTGCCCATTATGCTCTTAACAATGCAAAGACGCAATTAGTATTTGATCTGGGACAGGTCCTAATTGGGATGTGAACTCGGCCACTAAGGAAATCTATAACTGACTCTATGTCGAATATATATATATACCGTAGTTCCACCAGCCACCATTGACCCTGACCAAAACCAGTAGGGGTACAACTCCCATGGAGCATGGAGTCGTCAAAGTTACCATCCACAGCAGGACTGGCAGGGTACCAAATTTGCTGGGTGGAACTTTGGCCAAATTCTGCGTGCAGCCTCTGCATAGTGTCCCATCTGCCTGGGAGAGATAACAAAAACATTAATTATCATATTATTATTATTATTATTATTATTATTATTATTATTATTATTATTATGTGCAAGTATAAACTAAATATAGCAATAAATGTTGAATATACTTTTCATCCTTAATCGGATTGATTGGGCATTTATACAACAGTTTTGAAAATTAGAAACAACCATCTAACCAAAAGGATGAATAATTTTACGATATTGTTCGATGTTACATACCATATTATTGCCCAAATACATATCTTTCAGCTCTGTGAAAAATCAATAATCAAACACTACTTTTCGCTATGTGCTTTTCCTGCTAAACTTACCCAAAAATATCACAGTTACTCCAACAAAAAGCAGCCTTAGGACCACCATGCCATATATATATATAGTCACACATTTCGTTATCCCAGCATTTGCCGATGGCAGACAGATCAAGAAAACATTCCGTTGTTGTCTCTGATGGTGATCTGATAAATGTGGAGTGATTGCAAAGAAGGAGAAGTTCACTTGATGCTTGAATGTTCAAAAGCGCGCTAATGTCATTCATTAGTTGCCTAATTGATGGATAGTGAAATATAACCGGGTTTTTTTAAGTATATGGCTGTATGCTGCAAAATGAACCTTGTCAACCTTTCATATTATTATTTTATTGTAAAAGCTTTTCATCTATTCGATGCTGAATGTCAGTTATAATACATGTATATGTGTTTATGTATTTTTGACTCCACACATTTCCGACCCAGTTTGTCCTCTCTCTCTAAGGTGAGCCATCACGATCAATAAATATGCGTGATGTTGTTTATAAACTTAGTTCCTCGAGTATCGATTTTTGGTCTTGGGTTCATGTGTTGTTTTTTTAATATCAATAAAGTTAATCCCAAAAAGGAGTGGCATTTTAATCGCGCTTTCTTTCTCACAGTCTTTTAGGTTTTCATGACACGTTTGCAAATTTTACTGTTGATTTTGTCTCAAGTCATAAGTCATTCAAAAATCTCGGCTGAGGGATTATATATATCAACACCTTATTTTCATAGGAGACTACATATGTACATGTTCTATTCCTTAATAAATACCTGTACTAACTATATAGAAGGTGGTTGTCTATATATCACCTTAATGTCGCTATGTTTGTAACCCGTCTTTAAATACTATGTCGCTATGTTTGTAGTCTTTAAATACCAAAGTCCTCTTTTTTCTTGTGTCTTTGTTGCCACATCTAAAATTTTCAAAATGTTTCCGTTGTAGATGACAGTTTACTGCTCATTAACCAAAATAAACTAACAAAAATAACATTAAGGTCACCCAACTCAACCCATCTCCTACCCCTACTGATTTTTCCATCACCCTGGTTGATTTAACCCTTTCTTCTTCTTAAATTTATATTAGGTTTATGTGTGTGCTACCACACACATACTTGAATTTTGAGATTTCTAAATTAATTGATATTTGGGACCTGCGGTTCGAAATAGATTGAGATTCCCTTGGAAATGTACAGGGAAGAAATATAAATGACCCCATCCATCGATAATGTCCTTAAAATCTCGAAATGTACATGTATAAGCGCCATGCCCATGCCAATTTCAGTAACCTCTTATACTCATGAAAGTAGTAGAATGTAGTAGAATGTCGTCCTTACTAAATGAAAAACTATTCGATACTCTGATCATGCCAGTCGCTACTTATGCTGCTGAAGTTTGGGGCCTTTCAAAAATCACCGACAGATCTCCAGTAGAAAAAAAATCCACCTACGCTTTTGCAAAGAACTTCTAGGCGTACATTCTAAAAGTACAAACCAAGCCGTCAGAGGAGAATTCGGTAGCCTACCAGTATCCTTTAAAATCCAAACACAAGTTATAAAATCTTCGCAAAAAATATTAAACCTGGAAGATAATAGTTTATTGAAACAATCCTACCTGGCTGAAATAGAACCATACTATCTTTAAAAAAAATCCAATCTTACGGAGATAAAGCAGGAAAACATGTCATGGTGTGAAGGTGTGAGACAAATACTTTTAAGAACGGCTTTGGTAATGTGTGGCTAGACCAAACATATGATAAAAAACTTTATCCAACGGTTTAGGGAAAGAATCAGGGACAGAATAACACAAGAATGGCAGAGAGACATAACCAACACCAAGTCCAAATTGCAAGTTTATTGTCAATACAAGAACAAATATATGAAGGAAAGATACTTAGATACAATTAAAGATAGAGATAAATGCACCATTTTAACTAGATTCCGCATAAGTGCGCACAACCTAGGTATTGAAACAGGTAGATATGAAAAAAAAGCAGTCAGAATTTGCAAAAAGTGTAATTCTGGGGAAAAAGAAGATGAAATCCATTTCCTTGTGTTGTGCCTTCTTTATACAGATCTCCGATATGATCTTTATTCAGTGTACAAAAAAACAATATACAAACTTGACATTTAATATGGAATATTTTTTCCAAATCATTTTTCATCAGTTTTTTTCTGACTGATAAATGGAAATAAGGATTAAAACCGTGTTTTAATAACTTTTAATTATCTCTTTTATGTCTTTGTGACATCAGTTCATTAATGGAATTTGCCAGAGAAGCAAACAAAAACACATTGCCTATTCTACGTCATACGACAGCTATTAAAAGAGATATTTTGGATCTCCATATTTTCCAAATTATTGTCTGTAAAAGAGTTACACGCTTCACAAAGGACCCTGATGTCAGTGTCTAGTCACAGTAATGGACGCTCTTACTCCTGGCCTCTTCTGGCTGCTACCAGCACTCTCAATTGGCAAGGCATTCCTTGGGATAGGTTTTTAAAGTTCAATCTAGAATAACAATCCAGGCACCGGTCAAAATCTGTCCAATTTGGTCCAGTTTTGTTGTAGGGCATGTAGACCATTGATTCGGCGAGTAATGGCCTACTCACATATTGTCTATGTGGTTCAAATATGGCGATTTTGATGACCAAGGTAGCTGCTCATTCCCTTGGTTCTGTAAGTAATCTACTGTTAAAAGTACTCTGGGTGAACCGGCAATCTCACCGTGCAACCTCAAAATGTTTCTAAGTTGCCCCCTATCAAATGATAGTCAAGTGGTTCCCAGATTATTCCTTTATTTGATTTGGTTCAGGTTTTCGTTGATGACTACCATTGGTGTTTTGGCACCAATGTGGTATCTACTCCAAATACTGACGCTGTTAATATATATGAGATCGGAGGTTTTTGAAAAAAGAACGCATTTTTACCTAGGCATGCCTTCAAAACTGAAACATTCCATATAAAATGTCAAGTCTGTATTAACTTTGAGCATCTTACCAGAATGGATAAATTTATAACACTAATGACTGGTAAGAAGAATGAACAGATGATTGCTCTTGCCAAATATTTATGGTTAGCCTTTCAAAAAAGGGGCTGTGCTGCCCCTATTACCAACAAGTGTACTGGCTGTTGAGTAGGTAAAGCCACTTGGACTCTGCCACTTATGTTTTGTATTTTTCTTACAAGTGCATTCCTATTGTAAATTTCCATCTACACATGTAGATGCTAGGATACAATGAATAAAGTAAGTATAAGAGAAGTACTGGTAGCAATAAAATGAATTATGGCATCAGTAAACCGCAAATTACCAATGCGCTTTAACACTTAAATTGTCCCCATAATGGAAATCGCATCTATTGTATAACATTTAAAAAACATCCAAAACGTATTAGCTGTCTAAAATTTGTTGACAGCACATCTATTTATGAAACGAATGTACTCATCAGAAATCCGTATGTACCAAGTAGAACTGATTCAGTGCTGGGTCAGATAAAGGCTTATGAACAACAGAAACCCAGTGGTTTGATTTAATCATCCGTCTTGCGATCATGTCGACTTCACACTAGTTTAGGTCAGCAATGTGAGTGATCAGTACTTGTCCATTTCTAATACAATGCGAATGTTGAGTTGTTCCAACCGCAGAGCATATCATCATATCTTATATATTTAATTTTAAAAATGCACAACAATATCATTTCATTGATTCACAATGGTAGAAAAACCTTAAAAGGCATGTATAACGAAACCATGAATACTTCGCTGGGATATGTTTGTACGTGATATATCCACACTAATTAGACTGTCTCGTCTTACACTGTACCCAAGCAGTTTTCATAATATCTGTATCCAGTGCTTGCCTGCAAGTCGCCGGATTGGGCAGTGCTGGGCAGAAGTTCACAGACACACTGGTCATTTCCAGCACAGAAAATGTTTATAGCCGCACACTTCCAGTGTTTCATACAGGAGATGCTGCATTCAATGATACCGGGGACATTTAGCGTGGTTATGGGCAAAATGGGCGCGCGAGCACCTGCTGCTACCCTCTGGAACGTGGTTGAACTTGTAAAACCTATACGAAAACATTGATTAAAAATGAGACTTTAAAAACGTATAACAAAGATATGCCAGTACCTGATTAACCGGTTATTTCAACATTGAATTAAACATTGAATATATAAGAGGTATAGATACTTCTATTTACGCCCATAAGAACTAATGATAATATATACATGTGCGCAATGAGATATATCGTAGTCTGAGGCCTGCCTGTAAATACAATTTTGAGAACTCATAATCTCACCATAAACCTCCACTTCACAAAGCTGCAATGGATTATCGTCACTGCCAATTTTAATGACCAAGACATATCGTCCTCTCAGTGATGACCCACAGGACAGAGACGAGTTCCCCACGGGTGCTTCATCCGGATAACTGGCGCAGAGTTTGTACTGGCTGAATGATGAACTATCCTTGTAAGAGGTTCCAACTCTCACTTCAAAATTATTCAAACGGTAAGCTGAAATTAAAAATCGGCTAATGGTTAAATTTTACAAAGCACTTTAATCACACTTGGATGTGATATGTAACGGCACATTAAACAATAGATCAGTTATTAAAACTGTACGTTGTAGTTAGATGCAGTAATGAATAAAGTCTTTAGAAAAGGGCTTCTGTCCGCCCTTTGTTACAAGAAATGCGGTTCACATGCACGATAATGAAACGCGTTGAATAATTTGATAACACATATAAAACACAGAACCAACGTACAATATCCGTCGTCACGGTTTGTTATGATAACACCGTCCACACTTTTCGTGGTTTCTAAGTCGACCAGCCACCATTGGCCCTGACCAGCACGAGTATGGGTACAACTGTCATGAGACATGGCGTCGTCATGGTTACCGTCCACAGCGAGACTGGCACTGTACACACCGTATTCATTTATATAAGTGGAACTTTGGTACGTGTGTTTGCCTAGAGCCAAGTTTTGCCTGCAACCTCTGCATTGTGTGGCATCTGTCGTGAAAAAGATACCAACAACAACAGTTTATATTATTATTATTATTATTATTATTATTATTATTATTATTATTATTTTCAACTTTAAAGTGATTGTTTCAATGAAAACAATTAACAAAATTTTCATTGTAAAACGGATTGAAAGAACATAATAGAACAATTTTAACTTCAGTAACAAATACACACACTGGGCAATAGAAGTCTCATCCCTACTGAACCAATACTTTGGGGAAGAAATATGACTGTGGAATAATATGCTCCTGTTATCATTTTATTAACATCAAATTTCACAAAAAAATAAATAAATAAATAAAATAAAATAAATAAAAATAATAAAATAATAAAATAAATAAATAAATAAATAAATAAAAATAAAAAATGATAATTTAGACCAGGTATAAGAATTACTCAAGATCTGCCTACTTCGATTATTGATCACTTGATTATTATTTGATTACTCTGATTCAGGGGGTAACACTTCTATTGTCTATTGTGTGTATCTAACCACACGGATAGATAATGTCCAAAATACATATATTTTACCTAGTGCTTTTTGTTTCTGCAAAACTTACCCAAAAACATAACTGTAACTCCGACAAAAAGCAGCCTTAGGACCACCATGCCCAATTCACACCTCGTTATCCCAACAGTTGCCGATGGCAGACAAATCAAGAAAACATTCCGTTGTTGTCCAGGATGGTGGAGTGATTGCAAATAAGTGGAAAAGTTCAATTGGTGCTTGAGTGTTCAAAAGCGCGCTAATAGAATTAGTTGCCTAAATGATAGATAGTGAAATATAGCCAGGTGTTTCTAAGGGTATGGCTGTATGCTGCATGAAATTGAACCTTATCAAAATTTTATCTCATCCTATTAATGTAACAGCTTTTCGTGCTTTCGATCCTGAATGTCAGTTATAATATATGTGTTTATTTATTTTGGCTCCACACATTCCATCATTTATGCAACCTACTCGACTCGTTTTGTCTTTCTAGGGTAAGCCGTTACGATCAATAAATATATGTGATGTTTTTCATAAACTTAGTTCCTCGAGTAGGCCTATTGATTTTTTGTCTCGGGTTCATGTGTTGTTTTTTTATTATCACTAAAGTGAATCCCATAAAAAAAGTGTTATTTTAATCGTGCGTTTTTTTCATAACCTTTCGGGATTTCATGACATGTTTGCAAATTGTACTAATGGTTTTGTCTAGAGTCATAAGTCGTTAAAAAATCCCGGTTGATGGATTATATACATCAACACGTTATTTTCGTGTTGATGATATAGAAAAATGCAACAGTATTATGGCTGACTATGTATTATTCAGTAACCTCAGAGAAAGAAATAATCAGACTGGGAGAAGAAATGGTGGTATATGCGTCTTTGTTAAAAAAAAATATGAAAGTATATATTAGAAATAGCAAAACCGTGTATTGATAGCCTGTTTATATTATGTGCTGAAGACTTACTATGTTATGGCAAAGACGTAATGTTTTGTTTCACATACATCCCTCCTGAAAACTCTAGTGTTTATGAATCATTACCTGAACCAAATGGTGTTTATAATCTTGAGCAGTGTATGATTAAATTATCTGAGAAGTATGACCACCCTTATCTTATCTGTGCTGGAAATTTTAACGCTAGAATAGGGAATAGACAGGATTTTATAATTGATGATAGCAGTAAGTACATGTATATGCCTCCAGGTTAAAACTTTGACGGAGACACTTTTAACATAAATCGCAAATCAAAAGATGACGGGCAAAATTATTTTGGTACGTCTTTGTTGTCCTTGTGCAAAAATTTTAGTATACATGTTTTAAATGGTAGAAATGCCCGAGATGCTCAGGGAGAGTTCACTTTTGTATCTCATATAGGTAAAAGCACTATTGATTATGTAATTGTATCTGGTCCCACAGGTAGCCGACTTTATAGTGTTGGAATGCGACACATTGCAGCATCATTTAGAGGCTCACGACCTACAAATATACATGATACTAAACCCATTCAACAAATAATTAAATATAAATGGAAATCAAAATTTACGAGGTTTTCCAAGAAAAGCTATTAGACGCAACTATACAAACTATGATAGAAAAGTTCCATTATAGTGTAAAAGTAAACGTAAACACAGGTGTTGATATTCTGTGTGCTATACTATATTATGCAGCAGACTGTATGTCTTGCAAGCAGAAAAGAAATTGAAAAAGCAACCAAATTGGTGGAATGAAAATTGCGAAAAAGCCAAAATAGAAAATATAAGCTATTGAATGTGTTTGCATACAAATTTATATGCAAATCTCCAAGCATATAAATAAGTAAAAATAAATTCAAGAAAATGTGTGAGCATGCTCAAATGCAATTAAAAGACAACGGAGGACCTGTTTAAAGACCCTAGTTCTCCAAATGAAATCTGGGATCGGATGAAAGAGTATACTTTTTCAAAAGCAGGAGGAAATAACATATCAAAAGACACTTGGCTTCAATATTTTCGGTCTTTATTAGAAATAGCTAAGCACCCTGTTGATCCCGTGTTCAAAAATGCAGCTAAACAGCTCATTGACAATCTGGAAACACTTGAAAATGAAGAAATTGATAATTTAGAAGATAAGATAAAAAATAAAGAAATAATTGCTGCCATGAGGAAAATGAAAAATAACAAATCGGGTGGACCTAATGGCTAGTGAAATCCTAGTCCCCTGTTAATGTTCATTATATAACAAAGTGATGCAAACTGGGGTCTTCCCGGCAAAATGGGAAGAGGCTATTATATGCCCAATCTATAAAAAAAGGTGACAAAAATGATCCAAATAATTACAGAGGTATTTCTCTATTAAACGTTGTGGGGAAAATATTTACAAAAGTTCTAAATGAAAGGTTAGTAAAATGGGCAGAAGATACAAGTAAGTTTTGTGAAGAACTAAGTGGGTTTAGGAAAGGCTATAGTACAATAGATAATTGCTTCACATTGCAAGCCCTAATATAGAAATATCTTACAAAACAGGGGGAAGAAGCTATTGTATTTTCATCGATTTCGCTAAAGCCTTTGATTGCGTTGACATACATTATTAATATATGTTTTACTGAAAAACAAGTTTAATACAAAGACAGTCAAAATCATTAAATCTATGTATAAGCAATTGAAGTCAAGTATACAGATGAAAGATGGTATATCTGATTTTTTTATTGTGCCATAGACACCAAACAAGGCTGCATGTTAAGTCCATTTGTTTTCTCTATTTCTAAATGAATTTGTATATATGTTAAGAAATGATGAAAGCTGTAAAGGCATTTTCGTTAATGAAGATTCACCTAATACCTCTCATTTGCTCTTTGCAGACCATGCAGTAGAGGTAAGTGACAAGGTTGGTAGTTTGCAAAAGCTTAAAGTAAAACTAGGAAACTTCTGCAAAAAATATGACATGATGATCAACATAGATAAAACAAAAATCATCGTATTCAGACGAGGTGGTTATTTAAATAAACATGGAAATGATTTCTAAATAATGAAAATGTAGAAATTGTTAGCCATTATAAGTACTTAGGGCTGATATTTTCAGCTTTTTGTCCTGGAGCAAAGCTAAGAGTACTCTAGCACAGCAAGAAAAAAATGCTATGAATATTCTGATATACTTACTCAGAAAAATTGACGCGCCTTTGACTCAGTCCCTATATTTGTCTGATCATGTTGTTGTACCAACTTTGTGCTATGTAGCTGAAATTTAGGGCTTCAAGAATGTGAACAAATAGAAATAGTTCAACATAACTTCTGTAAAAAAATATTGGGGCTGAGCGCAAGGACATCAAATGTCGTGGTCCTGGTAGATTACCATTATTTTCAGTGTACACCATACGATGCATTAAGTATTGGCTGAAATTGATTAGGATGGAACCAGAGAGGTACCCCAGAGCTTGCTATAATATGTTGCGTACATTAGATGAACATGGAAGGACTAACTTGGTGACTTGGTGAGGAAATACAGAGTAGCATTTTCAAGATTCAGGGCTTCAAATCATAGACTTGCAACAGAAATTGGTAGACATGAACATTTACAAAAAATACATAGGCTGTGTAATTATTGCTTAAAGAAAAATATGTATGAAATTGAGGATGAGAAGCATTTTTACCAGTTTGTCCACGTGATGAGGAACTGAGAGCTCATTGCATTCCTAATTTGAATACTAACAATACATCTTCAAATTGTTGTATTGCTATGATGAAAACAAAAAATCCTGATGCTCTGAACAACCTTGCTAGATTTATCTATCATGGTTTAATTGCTAGAGAAAACTGATGTAAAATGTCGAACTGTAACCTTAAAGCATTATACGTTATTTCATAGGAGAATACATATTTAAATGTAGCATACCTTAATAAATATCTGTAATAATTAAATGGAAAGTGGCTGTCTTTAGTACCTTAATGTTGCTAATTTTTGTAACCCGTTCTTACATGTTTCTTCTTTTTTCTTGTGTCTTTAAATTGCCTCGCACTCACACTGTGTTTTGCTGCATATTCACTAAAGAACTCCAACTAGATGCACTGAGGATTCATGTACATCTAAAATTAAAAAAAAAATGTTTCCACTGTAGATCTCAGTTTACTGCTCATTAACCGATATAAACTAACAAAAACTAGATTAAGATCACCCAGCTCAACCCATCTCCTACCCCTACTAATTTGTCCATCACCCTGTGGGTTTAACCATTTCTTCTTTATCGTATAGGTTTGTGTGTTTCTTACCATTGCACAGGCCTCTTTGGAGATTGTTCTTCATTGCACTTTTTACATGTAGTTATTCAGTTTGTAGTCCTCTTCGAGAGACCAAAGGAACTTATGTCACAGGCACAGTAATCTCGGTGGGGACTAGAGCCCCATGCAACTGTACCATGTCAAGCTACTGAAGATAGACATATGAAAAGTTATCATAGTTGTTTATGCCGGCATATGAGTAAAGCCATTATTACCGTCTAAAACAGTGAAGGTTGTGGCGTTTATAACACATCTTAATTATCAATATATTTACATCCCATGGGGTAGTCCTTCATAATGGTTTTCTGGATGCTGCCTTAGGCTATTCTCCCAAGATGCTACAGCCAAAATAGAAAGTATGTATTATTTGATAACAGTTCGTGAATTAAGTGGGTAGTAACCAAGATATCAAGAGGCCCTGTGGAGTGTGCCAGTATCTACATCTGTCACTGTTTTCTTCTTAAAACGCGACCATCCTAAAACACCTGTCAGCCAATGCTTGCACCCTCTGTGGATCATCAAGCACCACTAACTCAATCCGGGAGCAGGCGTTAATATTTTGTTGGTCTTTTTGGAAATCTAGATGAATAAAATAACACACTAACAAATTGCAGCCCACCTTTGATTTAACGTCTTTAGTAAAGTTACTAAATCAATTTACATGCCTTTTCTTTTAACACTAAACATCCTTAAAAGTATCATCCTCAGATGTATTTTACAAATCACGGGTAATAAAATACAACTATATCTCATTTGCCACACCTGTAAGTATAATAATATGTGCCTAAGACATCCCCTATATAAAACACTTGCAAACAGACCGAAAACTTCTTGACATGAAAATCGCAACATCCAGCCACACAAATTTCTGAGTTAAACAAATGACAGTTATTTTCACATCGGAGGAGAGGATCGAGCCTAATAAATCAAACTAGGAAAAATTGAGCCGATGTGCAGAGAAAGACTGAATCTTATAACTTGGAAGTACTGGAATGTCTCTCTGCTACCACCAGCTGACCAGCAGGCTTGATGGCTAATGCTGAGGGATACTCCAACCTACCCTCCTCATTGGCAGTGTATCGAATAAACTTTCCTTGTCGTTTAAGAAAGTAAATTAGAATTATTTTGTTGATTGCATGTATCAAAAGGCAAATCCATCGGACTAGTGATAATTGTCCTCCCTCACTCTTAATAAAGAAAAAAATTCCATGTAGCATAGTGAAAATGATGTTACAAAATGTGTTTTAAAACACAGGAAGATTTAATGTAGGAGATTATTAAGGAAATCCTTATGCGTGTGCGAAATAAGCCGATATAACATTTTAAACTTTCACTTTCGTGTTTTGACCAACAGTTCCAATTTTTCGAAGGGGGGCAATGGGATTCACCAATATGACACACAGTTTGTTCTTAAAATTTGGAAATTTAAATAAGATTAAAAGCTTGGCGTACACTGAATACCATACCTTCTTTGCTTTTATTGGGATCTTCAGTAATGGTAATAATACATTGTGTAAAACATACTGTGTAATAAAGCATTATGCGTGGCCAATTTATCACCCAAATTGAAAATTCATAGAACTTATAGGCCAAAGATGTCACGGATGAGCTCATTCTGACAAAAAAAATGTGCCTTTGGTTTTTTAACATCGTAAGCTTATTTATTGGTTCATTCATTGAAAATTTGTGAAAAAAGCCATTTAGAAGTTGAATATAAAAGTGGTTTATGACATGATTTCATGTATCAATTTACGCCATGCATTCGGGGTGATTTTGTATTTTATTTTGGTTATTTATTTATTTTGGTTATTTATTTATTTATTTATTTATATTTTATTATAATAATTTTTTTTGCTTTGGGAGCATAAATTGCTTTGAAGCTACAAGACATGCAATGGCAGATTCAGTGGAGGACACTGCAGGCACGTGTCCCTCACTATAAACTCCTGTGGTACTTCCTTTTTTCACTATTTTGTAAGCTGAAAACACGTCAGGTATTGGAAAGTGTAGCATGAACCATTTTGATGTGCCACTTTTAATTGAAATAGCCAGTGCTTTTTGCCTAAAATCATTTGCCCGATTCACATAGAATGCTTTTTATTGAGAAGTTAGTTATCAAAATATTAAATTTTTCTTTTTTTTTTCTTTTTTTTTTTTTTTGTTGCTCTTTTCATCAATGCATTCTGCAAACAGATATTAAGAAAAACAAAGCACATATGTTTAACAACATTTTATTATGCTTAAGCACAAGCAGGGCGAAACACAGTAGATATGAACAACAACCAGTGTTTCAAAAATCAGAATTGTATGATACCATATAATATAAATGTTTCCTATAATAAGCACCCACGTACACTATAAATGTCATAGTAAAATGCAACATTTCTTTAGGATATTTCCCAAATACTTTTTTCTTTTTCGGTACATAATTTTTTCGTTTTAACATTTATTGTGTTATTGCATAAATAAGATTGACAAATCCCCACAATTTGACAACTCTGTCGAAATTAACTGTAGAAAGGAATCAAAGAAAACACAAATTTTATAACTTAAACCTGAATTAAGAAACGTGAACACCTCTCAATTAATAACCATATTATATATCCCCAAGATTATAAAATGTTTTAACGGTTGTCAATATTAAAACATGTAAGGAAAGTCAACGAAGAGCCAACAGAATTGCGAGCACCACCAATTTCGATATTCAGTGTCCATTGTTTATTTTCATTTGCCATTTTGTCCACTAGCCGCTGACGGGTTGCCTCTGTTTAGGTGAAGATCATTTAAGCCCTTTCGGTAGAAAAGCTTGTTTAAAAGTCGTAAGACTTTTAAAATGGAAAAGAAACAGTGTCTGCTAGTTATTTGAACAGTTTCAGTGGCATCAATTTGCGTCACAAGTGGTCTTGTGTCCATATATATTCGGTGTAAGGTTGGAGCAGGCGTCCAGCACTCCCCTTTAGCTCACACCAACGACTGAATACAGTACCATTAGTGTCTTATTACATGCACGTCCATGAGCTGACCTTTTCTTCATTATCAAGAAAGCACAAATGTCTGTAATAATTTTGACATTGTTTGTCTCCAACATGTCTAAAATATGTCATGCAGCTCTCATGCCAGCACCATTACACGTTCTATCGGTATTTGGTAGTCGTATCCTGTACTTAAAAGTCATTGTCGCCCTAAACTTCAAATCATTACGCCTATAATGTCTAAATGTTATTTGCAATAACGTTCTTGGTCACTATTGGCGAGTACCCTATGTAAAAACGGCTATACACATTAGATACTACAAACGTGTATAAACCGAAAGAAAAATGACATCACTTTTCCCGTGATACTTGTTATTATTCATTTTGGACAAACACGTGCCATTTCAATAAGAAAACAATTATGAACCTGTCTCAAGGCCAGCCAGAAGGACGATACGAGGATAAATAGTTCGGAGTAGTTGGAGGCGTCTGCGGTCTTGTCCATTTACCACCTGAAAGGAAATGTGTCATGAATGACTGCGCTAGCATTTTGTCTTATATAATTGATGTGCACATGATGATATTGTTAAGAAATATCACTGAATTTTTAAAAGGAGGCTCAACTATTATACTAGTGGGGCCTTAATAAAGGCAGTCCATGAATAGCAATGATAAGTGAAGGAAAGTTATCCTATTTCAGTTAATTTGTAATCATAAGTGGAACCAGGGCGCTCCCCCTCTTTTCATAAATCAAAATGACCAGTTCTGTTCCCATCCAGAAACTGTCAAAAAAGATTCAAACCCACAGAAACAGCTTTAAGTCATGGATTTTACAACAAACATAATATTTTACCATTTGTTTAGATATATATAGATAGAAACAGTTTTCCACGGAGGAGTGGAGTAGTAAGGTAAGATTCCCCTCTCGCTTAATGTCCTGAATTCATCAGTAATAGTTTTAAAATACAAAAGATTATAATATATAAGGGGTTAGTTCGCCCCTCGCTTAAAGTCCTGAATTCATCAATAATGGTTTATACAATATATTATAATACAGGGGGTGAAGAAGCAGGGTTAGTTCCTCCCTCGCTTAAAGCCCTGAGTTTAATAGTAACGGTTATTACAAAAAATTAACTTACGGCCACAAAGGAGAAGACGCCTCTACGAGGGGTCCCCAAGGGGTAGCATCGCTCTTTGAAAGGCTAAGGATGGTCTCATCGTTAGCTTTGTTTGCGTTCCAATCGCCACATATGCCAAGAATTTGGTTGCACCAAATAGGGGGGATTACAAGAACCATACAGTGACGGCCAATATAGAGCTTGATCTTGAAGAATTTGCATTCAATACTGAGATACCACCCTGGTATGTGGGAATCTAGCCACACAACCGTGATGCGAAAGTGTGTCCCCTCAAACAGGAACTGCGGTCCAGAAATGTCTGTCTGTAGGGTTACGGGTGCTCCAGGGCCATCTATTACCTGTAATTAAAAAAACACAAAAATAATAATGAAAACTTTGTTAAGACATTATTTATAGAATTTTAAAACATGCATGATATTGATAAAAGCTCAAGGGTGAATATTAAAAAAGACCTGCGTGCGCAGCATGGAAAAGTAGTCCGCGAGGAACCATAGTCCATTTCCCATGACTTTCTACAGGTGCCAATCGTCCTTTTTAAGACCCCGGATAGACATTATAACCACATGGTCGACAAATTATGAAATTGTTCAAAAATGTAATTGAAATATTATAATAGTTATGTAAATTCCGTTATTCGTAAGTAAAAAAGTTTTGGCGTGATAATGTTTAATGTTACGCTCACTAAAACGCAGACGTGCAAATGGCCAGTACCCCGATGAAATATTGTCATGAAAATTATAAATTTCATTAATCTTATAAAGATATAAAGATATTTCTCTTGGTTTTACACTTCTTATTTTATTTACTATCCTTTCTGAAAATAATTTTGAACGGAACGGGGTTTCAAAGGCAGTTTTCAGTAGAATAAACATTTGAGACGAACGTCTTCCTATTTTGGCAATGAACAAGTTCATATTTTGGCAGGGCATGCGAACTGCAGAAATTTAGATAATTGAACGGAGAATTGTAAATTGCTCTGTCATGTTGCCCTATCTAATTACTGAAATAAGCAACAATACACGATGTTTCTAACGATATGCCTTGACTGTAATGAATAGAGAATTAATATTAGCAGATGAATCAAGGAAACAATATCTATGAGAATGATTGATATAAAAGTGGTTAGGTCGGGTTCCCGCTACAGAAGAATAGCATAAATATCCACCTTTACACTTAAGTTAGATCGTGTGGTCGTTATACAACAAAAAAAAATGAAAATCATTTTAATTAGTTGGTACATGCTCCTTCTGCAGTTACCATAGGTCACCCATCTATATCTATCTATCTATCTATCTATATATATATATATATATATATATATATATATATATATATATATATATATATATTAAAATTTACTGTATTAAGGTAAATACGAATGAAAATCTCATTCTTCTTTAAGTAATGTCCTTATGATATTTCTGTCTGATAGATTTTTCTAATTTTTCACATGCACAGTTGCCACTTTTGCATCCATATTTGGATAAAAATAATATCAGTTTTGTTGCAATGATCATTGGAACTTTGAATTAAATTGCATCGCCAAGACCGCCAGCACTAGTTGCTGACGCAATGCGCAACAAAAATGACGTTTATTGAGGCTCGCACCGTTGTTGCATAGTATAGCATAATGAAACCACCTTTAAATAGAAAAGGACTGGAGAGAGAGAGGGAGAGAGAGAGAGAGAGATAGCTCACTTTCAAAGTGTATGTTCTTCTGAGGGTGCCCTTGTAATAGACGGTAACGCTACTTTTCCAGCAGCCAAATTTCACAGCTTGCAATCGGGTCTTCGGGGGGCCATTGAAGTATTCGTGCCTTGTCAACACATACCACATTCTACATCTAGGAAGGCCTATTTTCAAACGAGGCATTGCCATAAAGCCGATATGATCAGGGCTGGTGTTGTACCTGAACTCCTTTTTATCGCAAGTCATATAGCGGATATCGCCGTGGGCATGGCAATAACAAGTGCCAAACCCTGGAATGGATAAGTAACAGGATAGGTATACCATTAGAGAACATTTGGTTACGGTGCATTTGTGTTATATACATTTACTGTCAGTTAATTGGAATTCTGACTTAGACGGGATGTTAGCATTGTTAGTTTGTTTCTACCGATTCCCAATGGTTATACTCTCACACTCCAATGGTCAAGGAGGAAAAAGCAGAAATTGTTATGTAAAAAAAAGGATCATCCATCCCCAAGGACAGCCCAATTTCCAAACACACGAAAGTTCCGCAATGCCCATACACATCTCTTATGATAGGTCTATCAAATCCCAAAAGTTTCAGCTTCCTCACTCTAATGGCCTAGAAGGAGTTAACAGAAATTACAATGTGAAAAAAACGCATAATCAACCAGCACCAAAGGACAGCAGGGGGGTCGTTTGGGGGAACTCCCCCAGAAAAATTTGTCAATATGAAGTAAAATGGTGAATTTCGGTAGCATTTCACCTACATGTATATTATAAATTAACTGATTTTGATGGGAACGTTACATTTTAATCTTTTTTTCAAAAGTTATTAAATCAAGGTAATACAAAACACTTTTATCATCACTGCCCATTGCCCAAAACGTTCAGTCCTGACTAGTACCTCACTTAATTGTCATAGTTATTTTTAAAGAATTAATTAACATCTTAAATCCAAAACTTCATGTTTAATTGTTAGTAATGGTATAATTACTCATATCATATCATATCATCGTAAATTTCTACAGTGATCACTGTCACTGCCACCACTGTCAAACAGTGAGTCAAAGTCACTGACATGTTCATGTGACAGATGGGTGTCTGGCTTATTAGAACATCTTGTTGTAAGACGACGTGGAGGGCCGGTGTAACGAAACAGAGGGTCTGTGTAACAGAAAGCCCGCCCTCCATATAGTTATAATGGTTAGGGTTAGCCTGATCTAAGTGGGTCAAAATCTATGGCGAGGTTAACCTGTACACATGAATTGGAAGCGGACTCTCTGTTTTGTGGGACTCTGTCACGTTAGACCGGTTAGCCATGACCTCACAAAAAATATATATCCAGGAAAATTAACTTTTTCCAGGCTAACCACAAAGACCTTTGCCTGGAAAGTTCATATTATTTACTTCTTCTCTGTTTTTAGGCAGCGATAGGTGTTTTTCGCCTCCTTTCCAACTGCTTGGAGCGGCGGTAGGTTTAAGAAAGCGAACGTGTCATAAATTAATACGACCTACTTAAAATGTGTATATTTGATCATTTTGAGAAAATCCAAGATGACTGGCCGTCATTGGTCATAGGAATACTATTACAACTGCACATCAAAAATGGGCTTTTCATCTACTATCAGGGTGAAATAGTGTTTATTACAAATGGTGTTTGCTTCTCAAGTTCTGCCCATCCTTATTAGTCCTACACGGTATGATATATATCTGGGCCGGTTGCACTAACAGGGCGTAAATTTACTTGGCTACGACTGTCGTAAACCGCAACGCCTGGCGTCCATGCGCCAGGTTTACTCTCCCTGCTTACGCCCGTTGCACCAAGACAAAAACTGGTCGATCTTAACTACGCCCGAGTAACGCTCCGTTGCGTCACTGGCCAACAATACGTGGATGGTATAATTGGGCAAATGAGGAGTTCTCAGCTGCAGTCATAATGGAATGATGACATAAATAAACACAAAAGGAACATTTCGGTGACGGAGAAATTCATAAGCTTCATTATTCAATTTTGATTTAGAAATAAGAACGATAAAATTGTTGTTGCCTTGGATATGTGAAATAATAAAATCGTAAATATATTCCGAATCAAAATATTATGGTGTTGTAAATGAGAAAAACGCAATGGAGGCAGCACTTGTTCCTATTAATGGATTTGAACACCTTCACACTTGTTACTGAATCTTTTGAGTCTGAAAATAATGCAAAAAATTCACCTTTAACGACAACATTGCTTTCTTTTCATAGTTTTACAACAGTGTCGACAATTTTATGACCTTCTTTTCTATGGTTACACCGTGAGGTATCATTTAATTCAATCGTGCTTACATCTTGGAGATTAAGAAACACGACGGGTTGGTGCAACCGGGCCCTTCTGATATTTTAAGCTTTCGTCTCTATGTTTATATACAGTAAAATATGAATGATATAAAATGTGAATAAAAAGTGACTATGGTTAGTTATGGTTTCTCAAAAATTGTGAAAAGAATTAAAGAAACCGTACTGCTGAGAGCCAAGGCGTGTCGACATGAGTGGTAAAATTTAATTTGAACACATGCATATACATGTACATGACTACATATATTATTTATTTAATAATAACTTATATATATATATATATATATATATATATATATATATATATATATATATATATATCGGATAATAAAGTCAATACACTATGAAAAGTGCTCCACCCATGGTGACGGACCAACTCAATATTCTTTAAAAAAAGAAACAAAGAATGTTTTACAATGAAGGCCCTACTTATCACCCGCCTGCAATCCAAATATTGTATCTTTAAATTTCAACATTACATCCTTAATGAAAGCCTTTAGATGTCCAAGAAACGGTTAAAATACCTAACGTGGATAATGTATGGACTATGTTTTGACGGAATAACTTTCTTTCTCGTATAATTATACTTTAAAAAAATATTTAACTCAATGCTTCTTTCAATGATGATAACAAAACTGATAATATCATATATACTTACAGTAACAAGGCAGGTGTGAAGCGGGATAGAAACAGTCCCCATAGTAGTCTTGTTGTGCGGTTGTCAGCGAGTTCCACATGTCAGTAAATGCAATTGATATGTTCTGTTCTTCCGGGGTAAGCTGAGACTGGGCTGAAACAACGGCTACCATTGCCACAGCAAGGAGCAAAAGCACGGCCACGTTGCTGTTCCCTGTCATCTTCAAGCTAGAGTCTTCCTGGCAATGGTGTCCAAGGAGAGGTGCAAAGCAACTGATATTTTCTCTTCTTCACCCATCTTATATATTCGTTTTTAAGTGGGCGTAAAGACCGCCTTCGCCACGGTGGCATACGAAGCGTGCGCATGCGCCTCATTTGCCACAACTGTGCCTCGATCGTCTCTTTTTGATTTTTTTCCAAAGGAGGCCAGTCGTTTGCAGAAAACCGCCATTCTAAGCAGATGTTGAGAGCGTTATCATAAACCCTGCTTGAAAATCAATGTCAATCTCATATCTCTCAAATTGCCAGCCAACATTTTCAAAGTCCTGTTGGATCACCGTTGCCTTCTTTTACCATCTGAAGCTTTTTGACAACAATCTATTAAAATGTTCCTAAATGATTCCTAAATGCAATGGTAATCAGTAACACAAATGGCCAAATGTTCCAGCTGAAACGCCTTTACTCTTCAGGGTATCCCAAACTTTTTCAAGTACGAGTTACCTATAATTCTAACATGCATTTAAGTATGCGGGGGTCACTACTGTTGTTTCAGAACGGGTAAAGAAATCGAAAATGGCATTTTTTATACATGTTTATCAAACATTCATGTAAGAATGGCCTGATTATAGAGTTTTCTGAAATACTTGAAAATATAACATCCTTACTGTGTCAATGGAGAGGACACACCCGATTCACAAACTCTAAATTGATATGTAAAGCCAGATTAAGAACATAAGGCGCCTAGCTCTTTAAGTACAGGGACCAAATGAATGGAACAATCTCCCAATATACTTAAAAACTAAAGCGTCTGAGGACAGTTAAAAAAGAATTAAAAACGTTTATTTTCAAAAAGTTTTATAGCTTATTTGACTGATTGTTATTTTTACATTGTATTATCTATTTTAATATCTATGATCATAACTGTTATTTTAGATTATGGATAAAAGACAGTATTATAAATATGATCTTCACAACAGTAATACATCAAGGTAGTTAGAAAAGAAAATCTATCTTTCTCTAACCACATTTAATTGACATTGTTTATTCATATCATCGGAGACAGCGAAATGCATCCGTAGCCACAAACCGAGCAATTAATTGAAATGCGTAGTATTCTTTCTAGTCTGTCAAGAAAGATTTTGCTGGTACAGGTGATTTTCTTAATTTTGCTGGTACAGGTGATTTTATAAATTAAACGTCTTAATTTTTAATCTTAATTTTTATGTACCTTCGATGGCAGTCTTCGTATTCATTAAGAAAAATGAAGTGTAGGCCACAAAACTGACAAAATGAGGCATTGCAGTCATGAAGCATGGCCGCTTTGATTTTCCATACATTTCCAACACGCTTCTTAACTTTTGCCAAGCTGTATGAATATACTGAACACTGCACTGGATAATGATTGAAATCATTTTAATGTCACACAAAGAGCTGAGTGTAAATGTGATGCGTTAAAACCATCACCTCAGTTAATTGGTATCATCAGCACAGAAGAATTTTAATCAAACATTTATTTGTATTTTGTGTCACACAGAAGGTCTCACGCTCCTTACTTCTGTCAGCTCTTTTAGTGTCCTTGTGAAACTTAGCAAGGCGCCTTTGGACACAGTTTTCATAGCGCTCTCCTTCATATGGAATTTTATCTTCATGAATAGACTTTTTTATTAAGCGTTTATCCTTCACGTCAAAAGATATGAGGCCACACGAAAGGTATCTCGCCACTCACAAATACTAAATTATTTAAAACGAAGACGTTTGTTGGTTAGCAAGAAGATGCAGGTTCATTGCATAATAAATCAAAAGGAAAGAAATTTGCCACAAACTTAACTATACATTGAGTTGATTTTTAACATTTTGTTATATTGAAAAATCGCCATATTTAAGAATTCTGATTTAGAAGATCTTGCTATGTTGTTTAAAAACAACAGTTCCTAATTTGCTTGGTTCCTAAGTTGCTTTGGTTTGCAAACATTGATGCATCCCAAAACCGCGGATACATGTAAATTTAGCCCCCCCCCCCTCCTCCACCTAACGATTCCCTGATTCCTTTTCAAAATACTTAGTTGTTTGTTCAGTCAGACCCCATATTTTGAAAATCAAACACTATAACCCTGATAGTTCTTCTGGTGACCTGTAATTACATAGTTGATTGAGATTGTGACTCTCCAGTTTCTCATCAAGGAGGTTTTTCAGAATGCCTTTATCAGGGGCGGATCCAGAGATATTTTCTGACAGTCTTCCAAATTATCTTTGTTGATCCAGCCTCCATTTTTGACCGTTTTCCGACAGAAAAAATTAGATACCCATCAATGAAAACTTCAAAATCTGACCGTCTTCCGGAAGACCCAAAAGAAGGGCTGAATCCGCCCCTGTTTATAATAGTAATCCAGCACAAGTTGTGCTAGAGTGTTGAAATAGCTT
>NW_019776056.1:56801-126676 GCF_001039355.2 Lingula anatina | reverse complement strand
TAAATATCCAAGGCAACATTGAGACAATAACGAGCTAGAGAACTAGCGACTGCTTCGTGAAACGGCACTATAACTAGCGAGAGGCTAACTACCGGTCGCTAACTAACTACTGCTTTGTGAAACCGGCCCCTGGTAGAGAGTGGGTGAAATGGGAGTAATTTGAGAGCATACTTGTCAAATCTACCGCAATAACAGCCAGATCCACTCCATATTGGGGAATTTTCTGTCAACTCCGTGCTCTAATATAAATACGCTGAGACACAAAATCGCCAGCAGTAGGACACATACTATCGAAAAGTGCTGTACTTCGGCACGTCATGATTGTTCTTTTGCTACGTCCGCGTAACAAAATAGCACACTTTTGCAAAATATCAACTGTGGCTTGAACGTTTATATTTTAGAAAATAAATTAGAATTTGTTCTTCTGTCAAAAAACACCATAGTTTTACCAATTAACCGTCAGGAATTCTCACTAAGTTAACCATTGTGTTCCGCGATCGAGTGTGCTGTTTATATTTTGAATGAATGAATTGCTGTGACGCTGAAAATCCAACTGTTTTGTCAGTGAACATGATTCGCATTTAGTCTGTTCTGCTGTTCCGTGTTGGATTACAATATTCAAACAAAAAGACAGAAAGGAAGAGAAATGCAAAAAAAAAAAAAAAAAAAGAAGAGAAGGAATCAGGCATTTTGCAATTTATTGACATTAATTATGCCCCCCCCCCAAGATTCATGAGTAAAATGTTGTAAAAGAACACGCAAAATATGATATTGTGATTAATGTTGAAAATGGCACTGAATTTGGAAATTATATACATTATCAGAACTGAGTACGAAACTTTTCTATGTTTTGTAACACTTTTCTTTTCATTTTATTTCATGTAGTAGAATTAGTATTCACTGTGACAAAAAAAAAGGTCCATGTGTTTTTAAACAGCTGGTGGTACTTGGTAATGAATGCAAATTAAATGTACTGGTAATTTTTAATTTTCTTTAATCTGCCAAATGTCTAGAGAAGTTTTTTAACATGAAACAACCAAAAAGTGCTTTTAAATCATTGACAATTCAACGCATGGTGTAGATTGTAACATTATACTTCCTTAATTTTGAAGGTGCATTTTTACTATCATTATGTTAATTTATCATTTTTCTACTTTTATAACTGGCCAGTTAGTTGACCAACATTTTTCACTATGTTGTATATGTTGAATAAAACAATTTTAAGAAATATATATTCATTAAAATACTTTAATGCCAATGAAAATGAAAAAAATCCGCTTATCTTATCAATGTCACATGTTATACAAATAACATTAATATATATGTTAGCCAATTTTAGCTTGTACATGTACCACTGAAAATTTTGATCAAATCTTTAGATATTGTTTTTGTACAAATATCAGTCATAACATCGTAAAATGGAATTGGAACTAAAACCTATACAGAAAGTAACATATATCGCGCGGTCAACATAAATATGGAATTACCCTCAAACATATAAAAAAGACATTTACAGGTATTCGCCAAAGTGGAAATATATGAAAATGTAAACAAACATTCTGTTGGGCTCGTCTTGGCCGATCTTTCTACAAAATACAACTAAAACATTTGTTTACAAGGATAGATTTGAATAAAATTTTAGCCACACAATAATGGCCTTTAAACACTTTATACATGCTCTGGAATTTCCCGCACACTTTTTAGTTTGCAAATACTGATGAAAGTTACGATGTTGTCAAGGAAAAAATTCACCGCGACTAGCCAGTTTGGCGAGCATAAACTCGGTTAAATCAAACATTTCCAAATAAAATATTTTAAATAATATGAAGCTTAAAAACACAATTAATATATACCATCTGACCGGAAGTATTATATGTTTACTTCTGCAAATAATATTGACATATTTTGGTTTAATTTCCATTGTTTCACAAAACGAACGCGACGTAACGTAATGGCGGTGAAAAACGACGTAAAATCCCTATGCCGAGACAGTATGTATCCTACTGCAAAGGTTGACTGAGTCATTACTAGACTAACATTTTTCCACATGAAACGCCAAACCTTTTAAAAGTCGTGTGCCTTGTACTCCAGATACGTGGTGGAGAGGTCGGCTGGCTTCAAATTCCACCTCTGATGCATTGGCCTGAGGAAAGTGCCCGACTATTCCGTACGGTCCGTAGGTCTGTCGATTGGTGAAGAACTGCAGAATATTAAATACCGCCTGACCGCGCAAAGCTGCATCGTAGAAAGTCTCGAGGTAGACCCTAAGAGTGGCATATAAAAAAACATTGGAGAGGACTTTTCAACATTCCAATTTTACTATCGAGCATTTTAATGCATTTACTGACACTTAAAAGTTCATATGCAAAATGGCCAGATCAGTTAAAGACAGTAAAGTACATGCAATGATGTGGAGAAGTAGCAAATCTCAAGCAGACGAGGGGGATTGAAAAGGTTCTACAGTATATAACATATTATTCTTTCGTGTTTGTATAATCAGTAATTCATTTAAAGGACTCTTATGAATGTTAATTGTACTTGTACTTTCACAGATATTCTTCTCTCATAACACTTTGCAATATGGATTTTATCTCTGTAAAATTATTATTATTATTATTATTATTATTATTATTATTATTATACACACTTGATGAAGAAAGGTTAGGGTTAGGGCTATCTGTTATTATTATAATTATTATTTTTATTATAATTATTATTATTACGGTAATGTGCCATGAATTTCGACCAGTAAGCAGTTTTGCGCGATCTTGATTTTCGTGAATTTCGTACACCTTAAAATCGGCCATTGGGCTATTTTCGCGCTCATAATGATCTAACAGTCGGCAATGTTGCCCTAGCGAACCTTTACCTGAGTACTACGTTTAGGACGCTAAACAACATCGTCATCACCATTCATAAAGATAACAGGAGAATCACTTAAAGGGATAATAACTCTTCATATGAGATATATATTTCACAATAAAAACATTGTGAATATCTCATAGAAATATAATATATTCCATTTTACCACAAAAACGGCAGTTATAGCTATTATTCTGCTATCTGAGCTTGTCTTTAGACCATGTGACCTCCATTGATGGATATACTCTCTTAAGAGATTTTAACAAAAAGCCAAACTTTTTAGAAAAAAAACCAGGGACTAACTTTGAATGTAAAAATGGATTCATTTACCATTGGTTAGTATGAGAAAATTGTTGTTTACTCCAGGAAAATTCATTTTTTGGCCGAAACGAAGAGTTATTATCACTTTAAGAGTTGCACTGTCGCGATGTCGTTTCTTTCCCGGAGTACTCGGTGTGGGATAGTGATCGGTGGTTTTGCTGAGGCGCACAATAGTATTGTTTACAGTAGGGACTTCAGTAACAGAACAAAAGAAGCAATATTAAGAGCTGCAATAAAGATTACCATTATTGCTATCTTGTCTCGCTTGGATCGCTCAAGATCTCCCGCTGACGATCTTTCGCTAACAAAGTCCCCTGAACAAATATGAAAATTGCCTTTTCGTCTTGCTAGGATCGCTCAGGGGTGTAACCAGACCTTTAAAAATTGTACGCACATATTTTCGAATTTCCCAGGTACGGCTAAATGTAGACTTACGCAAACAGATAAAGGGCAGATTAAATTAAATGTGCCAAATATCATAGCTCGGTTTTTACCCGTAGTAAAATCATCAGTTAAAGTAAAATACATTCCGGCCATTTTATTATTTCTCCCAGAACAAAAACTTTTTTTCAGAATTGGGAAACAGGCTGTGTGGTAAAAATGAAATGAAAAAAAAAAAAAAATTAAATCAATTTCAATGCGGAAGGAGAGTTAAAAACAATAGATAACAATCTTCCGCTGACGATCTTCCGCAAACGAAAGCCATTGAACAAATATGAGAATTGCTTTCTCGTTTCGCGCCGATTGCGAAGGTTCTGCTGACCATACAAAAATTGCGTTCTCGTCTCACTCTTTGGCTAATGAAGTCTCTTTACCAAATATCGTGGATATCCGTGGATAACTCAAAAAACGACACTAGTTTCTGGCTGCCAGAATCGCTTTTAAAGAACGACACTACTGATAATGATGCTGCTTTGCATCCCTAGCCAACAGTACTGCTCGTTATCTAGCACCTTGGGCCGTACACAGTGATCACGTGAAAGTACGTGTATCCCTTGGGTCGCAATTACCGACATTCACATATCATACATCATACATTTTGGTAACTCTAAATAGATCGTTGGGAGAAGGTAACATAAGGCCTTGCGACGAACAGACACCTTCCGGTTAAAATTGACAGAATTCCATAAAATTCGAACGTTTGGAAGTACTTAGCACCTCCTTTTCATGAATTTCCTCCAAAATGATCTTTTCCCAAATTAAATCATTTTTAACTGTTCGAAATTTATGGCACATTACAATGTACACACCTTTTGATGTATTCATTCTGGGCGAAGTGCTTTATTGTCTCCACGCCGCCGAGACCCCCTGCTAAGTGACCTTCTCTCCCTTGGTAAAAAAACTGAAGTCTAAAATAAAACAAAACGAAAAGAAATTATAAATATATTGGTTTGGTGAAAAGTATTAATCTTTTGACCCCTATCGGTGTGAATGAACTTCATGCCATTTTTAAACTTGTACAAGTCTTGACGCTTCGAATTCCATTTCTTGCAATGATTTGCCTCCACGCCATTCAAATCGCAAGCCTTTTTAACTAATAGCAGTTTAAGTATTAATATTCAACGTGGGATATTCTAGTCAGTTCAAAGTGAAGCAGATAAAAACTAAGCTTTTATCCTGGCAAAAAATCGTTTTATTTACCTTTGAAAATACCACCTTAGACTGGGTTCCCATAAACGCACTGTACTAGCTTGGATGATCTAGCTCTACGGGGGTTCTAGTTAGGGTTCTTTAAGCGTAATCAGATTCAATGTCTGGCACACACCCCCGAGTATCTAGGCGGCCACATATACTGAATGCAATTTAGTGAGAGTCCCCCAAGAGTTATATCGATCTAGCTAGTACGATGCGTTTATGGGAGCGCTCTCTTACCCGTCTATGAGTAGTCCATGTTGAACTCTGAATCCTGTGATCTTTCCGGTTCTAGCAATAGCGGCGTCATTGAATTGGGAGTCTCCCTCTGTCACTTCACCATAAGGACCGAATATAACGTCACATGGCGCTGGCACTTGTAATATAATATAATATAATATAATATAACGTACCATGCAACGCCAAGCAATACAATACAATACAATACAATACAATACAATACAATACAATACAATAACGTTACGTTAGTATTGTTTTGTAATATTATATATTCATTTCATACGTGTACGAGGCAGGTTGAAGAAAATACCTAAATTCACCCAATCCTTTTCATCAGCATCACGGTCATCCGCGGTAGTATTCCCAGCACTGGCATTAGCATAGATCTCACAGGTTTTACTGACACTGTGGAAGTTAGCTCCAGAACATATAACCTTCCCTCTGCAGAGATCGGCACACTCGACAACACTGGACTCATGCTGAGTGTCAACCACGGTCCCTGCTCCCCGCAGTCCACTTGTCACATTGAACCGTCCTTCCCTGACAGTGACACTAAATGATGACAAAAAGAAAAGAAAGGTCGCGCCTAGTGGTTTCAGTGCCGAACAACAAGCCATACTGTCAAGGAGTTTCTGTGTTCTTTAAATGTGGAATTCACCGCCTAGCTCGCGTTCTCTTCAGAGACGTGGTCAATCGAATACGTATTTACCGTGTGGCTATGGAAAATTTGCCGAATTGAGGCTCAGATCAAGGCGAGACAAATATGAAACAGGATACAAATCAAAGACGCCTGTAATTAACTTCTATTATTGTTGGAATATAGAATATAGAATATAGAATAAAATTAAAGCGTTTGTATGGGTTCTATAGGAACAGGCAAATTGATAGACTAAATTCACGTCATATCCGGACCAAAGCTTCGATACACTTCCGCACACTAACACTGCCAGCTGGTTACGGATATCGGATACGGATACCGGATACGGCCAAAAACGCAGACTCAAATAAATGATTGAATAGATGTTTTTGACAATGTCAACATATATGCGCGTGAAAAACCAAAGTAATTGTCAGGTACCTTGCAAGTCTATACCTGTACATCCGTGACATTATAATGATTTCACATAATTTGACCACCACACAGTCACCAGACGCAGGTGCACGCGTACGAGATTTTTAGGCAGAGAAAGTTTGGGTAAAATTTTTACCTAGGTGCACGAAGATTTCATTGTAAAAGGTCCATATTAAAAAAAAATTGATGTGGGCCGGTTTCGTTATAAAATGTTTTGACTTACAAAATCGTCTTCATGGCTAAAGAATGAGTGCTGGTAATTACTGGCAAAGTGCCCATAGTCAATTTTTTAAAGATAATTCGCTATTTAAAAGCTTTTTACGTATATATGTTGCGTAAAGAAATATTTTTTGGTTTGAGGCATCGTTACTTACATGTAGTATTTTGAATGCGTTATACGTGGGGGATGTAACCAGATATATATATTATGCACTTTAATGAATCAGAACAACTTGTTTCAGTATATATAGTACATCAATGATTTTCTATGATGTGAAATACTTGTGGTGTATCACAAGTAAATGGGAAAAATTGTATTTTTTTAATCCTAGAAAAGAGAGGGAGGGGTGGTGTATTATAGTATTTTTTCACAGAAGTCTTCCCTGATTTCACTCCTCTATTTATGTGTCTTGTAACTAGGGCAACTTGTTTCAGGATATTTATTCATTTTATGTAACTTTTTCCTGGACCAGCATTTGTTGGTCTAAATAACTGTATTGAGGACCAATTAACATACATTGTGTAAAATGCTCTGTAAAGAATAGTAAAAAAATGCTGAAAGCCGTTACAGTAAGAAAAATATCATTTATAAAGGCACTCTTAATAGCTTTTTGGAATATTTTCAATGACCATAAAATATATAAGGTATAAATTCTCCCAAAATAATGATAAGCTAAAGATAAAAACTGAATGAAAATGAAATATACACCATAACAGTTATTGCTAATGATCTGTATGACAGTGAAATTAATTCATCAAAAAAAGTACTTCATGTTATTATATGAGTGATATGGACCTTGTATAGAACGCACTGCAATAGTTACATTATATAAAATATAAAAATATGAGAATAAAGAAATTTATAAGAAACAATGGATAATCAATCCGGTTTGCTGTCCAAAACAATTCTGATCTTATACTATCATCACTTTATGTTGGTAAATATGAGGCATAGAAACAGCCTTCTCCACAACATAATTTTGGATTGTATCCCAGCCTTCTGGCAAACCCTAAATACTACAGATCTGAAGGGATATGTGCACCCCCAGCAGGCATTGTTGCGTTGGATTAACGTTGAAAACAGGTTGATACGTTGAATTGCCGTTCATCTACCTAAATTCAAAGTCAAATCAACGTTGATCCAGCCACGTCGAAACACCGTCATAATGTGACGTTGACTCAACGTTGTATTTTGGTCAATGACACAACCTTGCAGTTATGGATTGTAATTTAAAATATTATTAATTATTGAAAACGTGATAAACGTGTTTATCAATACTGTAACTAAATTTATCAAAATAATAACAAAATGGTTTTAAAGTAAAAGTAATTGTTGTTTTGTGTCTTTAGTTAACTAGTGAATTTTCTTAACTTGTTATTCAGAATTACATTCCAATAAACTGAATTCCTTGCAAGGTCAGCTAACATTAGGATGAATAAGTTTCTGTAAATGTGATGGAGTTAACAGTTCTTGGTAACCTGTTATAGATAGATAGGTTGAGGTGACAGGGACTTTGTTTTATATATATATATATATATATATATATATATATATATATATATATATATATATCTGATAACTACGACGTCTAATCGTGTTTTTAATTTTTGTAAAAACCGCCGCCAATTGATCTTCCCGGCCCTAGCGATAGCAGCGTCATTGTATTGGGAGTCATCCTCTGTCACTTCAACATAAGGACCGAATCATGGCGCTGGCACTTATAATATGTAATGTAATGTAATGCAATGTAATGTAATGTAACGTAACGTAATGTAATGTGCCATAACGAAACGTAACGCAACGGCATGCTGTGCAATACAATACAATACAATACAATACAATACAATACAATACAATAACGGAACGTAATGTAAGTATTGTTTTGTAACATATATGCTCTTTCAAAAATGATAAAATGATAATACAAGAAAGTGATAAATCACTCAATTATAAGGCTAAATCTACAGTCTAAAAATACGTGTGGATCAGTGTACAACATTGGTCAAAAAGGTTGTCCCACCTTCAGTATCATGTGCTTTTATTTATAAATGATCACATCACAGGAGAAGATTGCTATAAACAGTGATTTTCATTCCAAATACCATAACTAACATGATTAGTTATACAAAAAAAAAAAAAAAAAAAAAAATACAAACAAGCGGTGAAGATATCAATATTTAATACCATTTATTCACATTTATTACATGTGCCCCCTCTAATCCGACGTTTCACTGTGATTTTCAAAGAGGTAAAATGTCCATTTAATTGAAATAACACCACCAAATGTGACCAAATGTTCACACATTTAGCATTAGGGCGTGCTCGTTAAAGGCTCCTTGTCTAATAGCGTTTGTGTTTACCATGTACTGTAATTACCTCCTGTAGGTGGCGCGGCCTGCCTTCAACAAGGATAACAATTCTGCTTCTTGGATATTGTCCCACTCTTTCGAAAGAGCTTGGGGGAGGTTGTCCTGATTATTAGCAGTTACGTTTTCCTTTGCATTGCAAACTTCAATTCATGCCACAGATGTTTAGTAAGATTAATAACATGGCTCAAAGAGGGTTGCTCCATCCTCTGAACATTGGGTTTCTGCAACAAATCACTCAGCAGACGGGCGTTGTGAGCATTTCCATGATGACGCCTGCATTATCCCTGAAGTCACCTCTTGCAAATGGAGTGAGGTATTTGTTGTGAATGTTTCAGTGAATTGCCCCAATATCGTTCTTTTCCGAATAGAACAATGCACTGAAACCATGGGCTTGGAATTCTCTCCAAACGTGGAATGACCTGAAACCTCAGGCGATATTATCCTGCACAAACCTACCAAAAAGCATCTACAACATGTCTACGGGTCCTAATTTCACCATCGAAGCTATACAAGAAATACCTTGATTCTTCAGCAAAGCCAACTTGTTCCTAATGATGGTTGACCCAAGTTCTGGTAGTTAAGGGGTCACTGAACCTAGCATTCTCAACTGATACCTCATTCCATCTTCAAGAGGGGACTTCGGAGGGGATCCAGGCTTTTTCATGACAGCACACTTGCACACAGTTCTCATGTGGTGAGTGATTTGTTGCAGAACCCCTATGGAGAAACCATCTTAGAATAAAATTAACCTACTGAGCATCTGTGGCATGAATTGAAGTGTGCAATCCAGAGGAGAACCAAATTCCAAATAGTCCGGACCAATACCGCCAAGCTTTTTAGGAAACATGGGACAATATTCCACAAAACAGAATTGTTACCCTTGTTGAAGGCAGTGGCGCCGTCTACAGTAGATAATTACAGAGCGCGGTAAACACACACGCTAATAGACACGTGACCTTTAATGAGCATACCCTAATGCTGAATGTATGTTAATTTGGTGACATTTGGGGGTGTCATTTCAATTTATAGGGCATTTTTTTACCTCCGTGGAAATGACAGTGGAACATCGGATTTGAGGGGGTACATGTAATAAATGTGAATAAATGGTATTAAATATGGATATCTTAACCGCTAGTTTGTACTTTCTGTACCACTAATCATCTTAGTTATTGTATCTGAAATGAAAAAACCACCATTCATAGCAATTAACTCCGGTGATGTGATCATTTATAAATGAAACTGGGGGTGGGACATCCTATTTGACCAATGTTGTATAAATTTAGAGCGAGGGTCCGAATGTGCGTGATATATATACACGGTATACCAACTGCGACACCAAGATAAATAGATATATATGCATGTGTCACAAGCCAGATCCAAATCTAGTCCACCTCACAATAGGGATGTGGACTGGGCCACTTAGGAAGTGAGCTAGATTGGGATCTGGCCTGTGACATGTGTCAAACAGTTGAAATAGCACATATGGAACACTAGCTGGCTGGCAGGCAGGTGGCAAGCATCGGAGAGGACAAGACAAACGTAAGGTATGTATGAAATTACTGGGGGTTTGAAAAATTCAGTTGATATCAGTGTGACCAAAGACAGCTTTCAGTCAAAATCCCCCTCCTCCTTCCATTCCCCCCCCTTTCTGAACTATATTCATAATGAAAACGTGTAGGGTAGGAATGTCTGGCATATGAATGGGGATTCATAAAACTGTCATTATGAATGTGAATGGGCCCTCGAGAAACAGAAGGGCACTACACACAACACTAAACAGATAGAGCCATGTGTTTGAATGTAGGTCAAGGAATCCAATTAAAACTGATTCTTGTGTTCCAGGGGAGATGACAGGAATTGCGACATGTATAAAATATAAATCATCCACTCTGGGCCAAACACTAGATTCAACCCACGGTGTCGAGGCAATCCGCGATTCCCATCCCAATTCTATCTATATTATATTTCAAATCGTTTTAAAGCAATAATAACTCTTCCTTTGAGATTCAAAATGCATTCTAAACAACACATAGAAATATATTATATTGCATTTCACCACTAAAACGGCTGTTATTGTAGTAAAACTAAAAACTGTGCTTGTCAATAGGGCTTTCGGTGCCTTTCTTCCCGGTCGTCAAGGCATCCGTTGCCAAGGATGTTGGCGCATCACGCGGATTCTCGCGTGCTACGAGACCAAAATAGCATGTGGCGGGATAAGATATAGCAGGCGCATGACACAATCCTCAGACGTAAGTTGCGAGTTTTTGTACTGTGTGTCGGGTAACGAAAAGCCCAGAACTTCACACTTTGTAGAAATAAATGCATTCTGAGCAATAAGACGCGTACGATTATATCGTATGAATCTTATTTTATTGTAATAAAGTGTTGTTGTTGTCTGCTTTTCCCGCGGTTTTAAGTAGGTCATCAGAAAACCCCGCTCGTCAGAGAGGGCTCCGTCAGTTAAAATCTCTTAAGAGATTTTGACAAAAAACCAAGCGTTTAGGCAAAAAAACCTGGACTAACTTTGAATACAGAAATGGGGTCGTTGACCATTGGTAAGTACGGGAAAATTGCCAAAACGAAGAGTTATTATGACTTTAACTACCTAAAAGAAACTGCATTACAGTTGCAAATTGCGTTTACATATTTCTTTGGCTGTAAACTGCGGCTTAACAACTTTCTTGTGGAATGACTCTCCAGGCTGTGGCTGGGATTAACTAATTTACGCTCTCATCTTTGCATTAAAACCAAGTAACAGGATATCAATTAAGTGCTCGGGTGAGGCGGAAGCATTATAAGCAATATACTTGAGGCACAAGCCACTTTGCAACTTAACTTTTTCAATTAATCAATTTTTTTCTATAATATTTTATATAAAATATATATATACCATATCATAGACGAACACCAGTGAAGACAATATATTCATACGGCTACAATATCCTGCGAGCCCGTTGACATCACAAATCAACCACGTTAATTAACAAGTAATCCCCCCCCCCCCACCCTCCACGCCATATTAGCAGGTTTCCAAAATAAAGACCGCAGATAATACAGAATTCCAATATATTCATTCATACAAGTTTGTTAATATAATTAAAACGTACAGTTTATTTTGCTGGATAATACTTACAGTACAAAAAACATAATATTTGAAAAAAAAAAACGCTTTCTTTCAAAATGTAGGGCCAACAATACAGGTACTTTTTTACCATCATCCCATGAAGTCGCAAACAATATCTTATTTGGAGATGAAGTCGCATTTTATCCTATGAAGTCAATTTGTCAGTAAAATCAAGGCAGTTACCCCATGGAGTGGTGATATACTGGGAGATAATACACTAGCTGTCACCCGAGCGATAGATGCCATAACACCACGAGCGTCAGCGAGAGGTGTTCATGGCATATATCGCGAGAGGGTGACAGTGTATTATTTAACATACATACCGAGACAAAATACAATAATTTCATCATACATACCACGGGGCTGATATCTAAACAAAAGAATTGCAGGGACCGAAACAATAAATGAGACGGAGTGACTGCCACGTGCGGAAGATGGGCAGGAAATCAGCCAACTACTCACAGAAACCCACTGACCCATGTCTCTGTCAATACACACGCAACCAAAAACTGTTACCCCCTCGCCCGATATCCACGATAGCATGCCTCGCTGGCGCTCGGCATGCTATCGTGATATCGGGCTCGTGGACAGTGCATTATTTACTACCTAAAACATCCCCTAAAACCGAATAAAGTGACCCTATATCACGCTCTAGGGATGTTATATGAAATAAACTCGTCCACGTGCGCTGGTCACTTCCCGCCAAATTCTAACATAATGTCTGACCAATTTGGTCAATTTTTGCTAAATACTTGTCATGGACGTTCAACTGGCGTGAAAAGTATTTAATCAATCGTTGACANCCCCTAAAACCGAATAAAGTGACCCTATATCACGCTCTAGGGATGTTATATGAAATAAACTCGTCCACGTGCGCTGGTCACCTCCCGCCAAATTCTAACGTAATGTCTGACCAATTTGGTCAATTTTTGCTAAATACTTGTCATGGACGTTCAACTGGCGTGAAAAGTATTTAATCAATCGTTGACACTGACCATGCGCGTCTCAGCTGAGCCACACCCAGCTGGACCTGCTGCAGAAAAAAGATCCCAAGGCAAAATCTCTACTTTTAAGTGACATTTCAGATAAACAAGGAGCGTCGGACCGGGATATAGTCAAACTAATTTTTCACAAGTGCAAAGGAGAAAGAAATTTACTTTTTGGTGATATTTCTGACAACGAGACAGTTTAGGAATATAGTCAAAAGCAAACGGATGTTTATTACAAGTTCACGGGAGTAATAATTCTAGTTTTCATTGTTATTCCTGACGACGAGGCGGTTACGGAATATAGTCAAAATCAAACGGATAAATAACACAACCCTCGTTTAAAAAGTTATAGATTTACAAATAATTTGTACGCACGTGTGGCTTAAATGTAAACTAATTCCCGTTTTTCAAACCATAACCATATGATATGACTTAGTGTAATAAAATTATAAATAATTGTTAAACGTGAAGTGTTTATGCTAATTTTTTAAGAGTGTGAGAGATTAAAAATGTGTCTGCTGGTCGGTATATAACGCAAGCAACGTCACTATTCTCTTGATGGCAAGAAGGTCTCATGATCAATCTGTCTTTGACTTCCAGCATTAAAGAGACCTCGACTGATTTAACCAATATGTAGTTGTGAAATTCTAGACTACATCGAGGTTAAATCCGAGTTTTCCGAGAGACGCTACGCAGAAATGTCGAGTGAAGCGAGATATTTTTGGGTAGCGGCTCGAGGTTGCCCTCGATCTTCACTGAAGCTTGTCTAAATGGACAGGCTTCAGTGATCATCATATCGCCACGGTCACATAACATCCCTAGGTATGTATCATGAAGTATCTTAGCCCCCTTTACACTGGACGGCGTCCTTTCTGCGTCCAGCAGTACGGCCCCTTTTGAGAGTTAAAAAATTATAATACTTTACGGCCGACAACTGGCCGATCATTGAGCATTCATTCTGATACAAAATCGATGCTTGTGCCTCCTTATTAAGACCACAGCGATGCCAAATTTCATGGTCGCAGAAAGGACGCAGAAAGGACGCCGTCCAGTGTAAAGGGGGGTATTAGCATGTGTCTTTTGTGACCACATTCAGGACAAGCTTACAAAAAATTAAAATAAATAAGAAAAACTACATCATTTCCTGGTTTGAAAATCGGAGATGAATAATGTAATGACTCTTTTAATCAGCTGCAGTACTGTTTGAACACCCACTGGGCAACTTTATCTCTCTCTAACCTTCTCTTTCTTATTCACTCTTTCTCTTTCTCTCTCTCTCTCTCACACACACTCACTCTCTCTCTCTCTCCATGTGTCAACTTTTTCGCTGTTCACTTTATATGCAACGCATCCCGTACTAAAGATAATTTGGAACTGTTGACCTTAACATTATATATTCGCTATTACAGTACCATTCTATACAGAAAAGCATGGCACGTGTGGAAGACCCGCCGTCGCATTCGTATTTCAACGCAGAAGTCTTAACAAAAAGAGAAAATCCAGGTAAACATTTAACCTTATATATACCAGGCGAGTTATCTGTAAATAATGATTAATGTCAGCAATATCAGGAACAATATACAGGCGATGTTTAAGTCAGTTAAAACAGCAGTGACCCATGAATAAAATATGTTGCTTCAGTGTACGTGACCGACTAATATTAAAGCTGAGATATTAGTGCAAAGATGTTTAAGGTGACTTGTATAATACATTCGTAACGTAGCAAGGTTAGAGGGCGTATGTATAATTAAAGACAAATACATTTCACCCCATTTTCCACGTTATGTCAGTAATCACATACAGTCAAAGCGGCAGCCTCCCCTCTGTCTCTCTGTCCCTCTCTCTCTCTCTCGTCAAAGTTTTTGTGTATACATTTCATGTTAATGCCTCTGGTCGCAGCGGATATCTTAGTCTAAAGTAATTCTTATCTAGATTAGTAAATTTTACAGGCAATCACGGTTGTTTTTCCAGAAGAGCCACCCCTAACAGGGTTAAACGGTTCAGATTCGAGTAGAGAAACAGTCGAAAACTACACAAATACGGCCCATTATTTAGATACAGAGCCTTCCTACACGCCATTGGATCTCGAAACAACTCCGAATCATCCTACGTACGACTATGTGGACCCGAGTGGATCAAACCATATTCCAACAGAGAACGAGCGGTTTCCGTCCACAAAACACAAACCGGATGCTGTAGTGCGGTCGATGATACGGGAGAGATGTCTTCTGCGGGCTGTGGTTGTCGTCTGCTGCCTAATGATAGTAACTCTCGCTGTCGGATTCATACCTGCATCAAGTAAAACATGCATAGATACAACTCCAAATACCGAGTCTTTCTCTGTTCAAGGGAATCGATCGTATCCTAAACTTTTACCAGGTAATGTGGTTCTTGCTCCTGCCAAACATATATGCTTATATTGCCAGTAGGCCTACATATAAGTTTCTTTTTTTTTCATAAGCAGAGCTGTAAACTCACTATAGAAATATATATATATATATATATATATATATATATATATATATATATATATATATATATATATATATATATATTTATATTTGGCATCTTAATCATGACTTACTAATTTTGAAACAAGCACAGTTCTTTCATTTTGTATCAACCACAAGTTTTACGGAATCATTAAAAGTCATTGAACTTGGGGCTGTCACAAGGGGATTTACATTGGCGACAGTAATAGGTAACAGGGAACAGGTTATATGAGTTATGAATTAAGGACATACGGTTATGGAATCTGATATGGATATATGTTGCTGTAACTGCAACACGTGGAGCAGTGATTAGTGCGAGTAGTGATTAGTGCGAGATGTGTTCATGTCACATGACACTCGGGTATATAGTTGAGATCCCGCCCTTACATTTTCAGTTTCAGCAACACGGGTCTCCGGGATCATATAGTTTTATGTTTTCATTAGTTTTCATAAGTTTTCATTAGTTTTAGTTCAAATCAACTCAATTTTGTTTCTGTTCACATTCATTTATGCAGTAAAGACATTATATACTCCAAGACAGTTTTCCGAGTTGTTGTCACGGCAACAGTTGCACTTTGAGAGCATGATACAAAATTGTCTATTCAGGTATTTCTTACCCATTCATTCAAAGCAAATACACGAAGCGCCCCCCCCCCCCCCCTGAATTTATTCTTTGAGTAAATGTGTGGTTCGTCTCTTGGGATCAACGAGGGCCATCTAGTCATTCTGCGAGCTAGTTCTTTGAGTGGCTGGAAAGGCCAATTTGTGCTTGAAAGAATTACCTGCAGTATGGGCAATGAATTGTGGCTGCTGTTAAAGGCTTGCTGGAACTGGTTTTTCTTTTTTGGGCTGTCTTTATTTTTTGCCTTGATAATTCGGTTGGTTTCAAAGGCTTCGGCGCCATAGTGAACATCTGAAAGCCCCTGCAGTCTGTTCATTGCATACATCTCCCAGATGTCATTGCATACATCTCCCAGATGTCATCACTTCTCAGTCAGCATTATGCCACCATCTTTGTAGACACCAGCTGTGATGGAGTCCGAGCCGGGTGGTTTGACACTGGATAGCTGGGGAATAGCTTTATGGATCTCCTACAAAGTTGGAATATCATCCAATGTCTCATTATTTGCACCTGAGGGAGTCGGTCGATGGCATCATCGTTGATGGTGGAGGGGCAGTTCAGTGCACTGTCAAATTGTTCCTCCTACCTTTCAAGGATCTTGTCATAGAATACAGAACCATCAGCACCGGGGAGAGGGGCAAAACCAGAGGTAGTGGGATCATAGACTTCTCTCAAGACATTGTAGAAGTCCTTCATGTCCTTGTGGTCTGCGAAGCTCTCTATCTCATCAGCTTTGGAACACAACCAGAAGTCTTGCACCTGACGTAACTTAACCTGTACTTTGTTGGGTTCTCTCTTCAATATATATATATATATATATATATATATATATATATATATATATATATATATATATATATCTTTGACTGAGACTTGGGATCCTTAACATATGCTCTGTAGGCTTGGTGTTTGATATCTAACAGCTCCTTGATCACAGTACATTTGTCATCAAACCAGTCTTTGTGCTTCCTAGTAGAAGGGCATAGGCATTCAATAGCAGTGTTATAAAATGTCTCATGATGCACCCCATGCTGCTTTCTCTCTCGTTGTCTTTTACATTGGACTCAGTGTTTTTTTCCAATGTATCAACAAAGTTTAGCTTGATGTTGTTTAGTTTCAGCTTGTTGACATCCAGGCGTTCGGGCGCTTTCATACCTTGTGGACAAGAGAGTGAGTTCAACGGTGTGCAATTCTTCTTCAATTTATTTTGATTATTATGATATATCTGGTCCGTATAGTCAATGGGGTTCGGGGGGGGGGGGGGGTCGAAAGAACACTTTTTTGCCGGAAATGGTTCACTTTGGGTAGAATTTTATCTAGGTTCTTGAAGGTTTCATGGTAAACCCGCATGAAAATGCAGTAGTATCGAAGTAGCAAAAAAGCATTAACGAGTTTGTACAGAGAGGAGCATTAATGCAGTAGATTAGCAGCATGATAGAAGCATGTTTCAAATATGCTAATTAGCTCCCAAATCGAAGCAGATTTGAAGCATGTTTACAGTAAGATTGCAGTAGTCTACTGCGGTTTGCAGTATGATTGTATTAGGCTACTGCGCTGGAGTATCTACTGCGTTTTCTTGCGGGAAAACGCTCAGCTCCCGTTTTCAGAATAAGCTCACCCTTTTGAAATTGCTGGCTATGGGCCTGTTTATGCAGTAAATATCTTCTCTCTTTCAGAATGTCCCCCCAACTTTTCCGGTGCCAACAATTCCTGCTACTTTGTCAATTCGAAAACTAGGCAAAATTGGACAGAATCTCAAGCATTTTGCCAGATGTTAGGCGCTAACTTGGTGGCCATAGAGTCCCGTGCGGAGAACGAATTCATCATCAATATTTTGAGACTAAACAACTTCCGTAAGTACCTGCGTAAAACGCCAGGCGTGGTCCAGTGTCACGAAACTGTGGGTCCGCGTGAGAGAAAGTCCGTCCTCCATATAGTTACAATGGTTAGGGTTAGTCTGACCTAAGGGGGTCAAAATCTAGGGCGAGGCTCACCTGTACAAAGTAATGGGAAGCGGACTCTCTGTCACGAGGGACTTTCTGGTACATGACACCCGCACACAATAAACACAAAAATGATAAAACTATAAATACAATGCCGTATAACAAAGCATAAATTGAAATAAAGAAAAATTAATAAAATTAAGTAGGAATACGTGGAAAAATTAGTACCTTCTTACTTAATTAGTTCATCTCGTTGGTAAAACAGATTCATTTATGCCTGCGGCTATTATATTATATTATATTATATTATATTATATTATATTATATTATATTATATTATATTACACGTGATAATAAGCGCATTTAGAGGGGTTTTAACACACACACACACACACACACACACACACACACACACACAAATAATAATAGTAAAATAAAATAAAATAACAACTTTATTTGCGAACCACCTTATTGTCATTCCATGAAAAGTAGTAAGCTAACTTGTTCCTGTTCGTCAAATTGTCAACGCGCAACATTATATCTGCTTTCAAAATGCAGATGTCCCTTCTCTTTTATGGGTAGTGCTTTTAACTACCCGTTGGCATATATTCATCCTTTCTTCTTTCTTTCCAGCTGCCAACGCATCTCACCCTGCCTGGTGGATCGGCGCCACTGACACCCAGACAGAAGGACACTTCGTATGGGCTGTACTGAACACCACAGTGGTCACGTGGTTTGGCCGGGAGCCAGACAACTATGACAAGGGGCAGGACTGTGCTACAATACGAGCCGAATGGAACTATGACTGGGACGACACTGCTTGTTACACCCGACAGGGGTGCATTTGTGAACTGCAAATTAGAGCGGATTCAGAGAGGCGGACTAAGAGATCCGCGGATCAAGTATGGTGATAAATTAAAAAAGCTTGCCGCTTAATTCCCGATTAGACACCTATTACGCAACAAGCATTAATTGGGTCAGCCATATTTGATCCGCAGATCTGTTAGTCTGCTGTTAGACTGAGCTCGAGTAACACGCGGTTACGTCACGATATTTTTTTCGTGCTTCTTAGGTCGATATTTCTTAGGTCGTTCTTGTTTATCTCATTACTCGCCACAGTACTGTGCAGTACAGTAGTGATGTACTGTGCTAAGTTCAGATGTAGTTGGGTTACCAAAATTAGTAGTTTTTTTTTTCTGTTTACCATTTTATAAACACTGAATTGATCCCTATGAAATATAGAATTCCTTCGTCTAAACGACCATGCTGTTTGAAGCCCCTGTCACACTTATTAGGAATCAGCAGGAATCAAGCAGAACCAGCCGGAATGACTAAATTTAAAATTTCGTACTACATTCGGGAAGAAATTCCAAATTGACCTAAATTCTCGTAAGAATGCCGTTGGAATACTCAGAATACGCTTAATCCGCCTGGAATGATTCGTGCACATTTTGGCTGTATTAGCTCGCAAATGCAGCTCGAATGTAGTTGGAAAATTAGGAATATCAATAATGCTGTCAGAATGCAGTCAGAATATTTAGCATACACTTCGAATGCCGTACGAGTGTAGTTCGATTGCTGGCTGAAATAGGATCTAGATGCATTCAAGGTTGCATTCTGGCTCATTCTAGCAGGATTTGAAGTGTCTTGCCATTTCGGTTCTCCCTCGAATGTGATCAGAATGTTTCGAATGCCGTGAGAATATTTAGAATGCGGTCATAATGCAGTTAGAACACTATTCAAATGCCATTCGATGAATTTTTACTTGAAATGCACTTCGAAAGTTTTTAACATGAACAAAACATTCGGGCCGGCAACAAGAATGGGTAAACATATTTGGAAGCACTCGGAATTTTTAGAATGACCTTCGAATATCCAGGAACGCACAAATAATTGTCTTTCCGATGGCATTCTTGCTCATTCCGCCTCTAGTGTGATGGGGGTATTAACGCACAGTTTTTAATTGTACGCACATGACTAAGCAAATACATGTATTAAATCAACTATTTTCTTTTTTTCTTTTTGTCTTTTTCGTATTAATGAGCTTTCTTTCCAATATCACATTGGTGTTATGCAATAACCGATACATTCCTCACATCTCCTACATACCTGTTGTGTCAGAATCAATCATTTAATTAAGGAAACCAAATGAAAAAAACTAAGTATATAGGTTAATTGACAATTTATCAGTTGAGGCCATTTTTATGAATGTCAAGCTCAGATGAGATGTATTACAGTGTCATTGTAACAAAAATACAGGACAAGGACTGCTGTAGGCAATAAAAATCTAATAATGTATTTTTCCTTTTTTGTCCTTCACTTGAAGCATAAATCTATAATTTTTTCTGAGCTGAGTGCTAAATGTGGCTTTAATCTTTAATCGCAATTTTTTTTCTTTGGGTTTTAATTTTAATTTTTAACCCAAATGGTGGTTACGTTCTTCAATTACTTTCATACGAAATTCACTATTTTGAGAAATACATGCTTTCTACAAGATATTTTATCCTAAAACAGCGCAATTTTGGTCAAAACAGACATTGGGAGCAAATAAAAATACTTTTCTATCTACTACCATGAATTAAATTAGTGAAAATTTGGTTTAAAACGGTAATGGTCGAGCCAGGAATTGCTAAAGGGAGGAGACTGTAAGACAACAGACGAGGACAATTGCACTATAATATGAAGGGTGCAGGGATGGAGAAATCGCTTGGTCTTGTCTTTATACACATGGGGTTAGGGGAAAAAGGAGAAATGGTTCTTTTTTTTCTTTTTTTTTTTTGGGGGGGGGGGTGAGGTGGGTGCCGAATAGCTCTCTCCGGATCAACTCAGTATACTAGAACATCAAAGCCATGCAGAAACCAAGTGTTTGATGGAACATGCTCTTTACCAGAGGTCAGCTGAGGTCAGCAGAGGTCAACTTCTCGCACACAACAGTGCACACAATAAGCATTATGTGTGAATAGCAACTAAAAAACAATCTGTAGCCCTGGCAGAATGTGGGTGAGACGGAAGAAACTTGAGTGCACACTTGTCACATCTACTGCAATCTAGGCCACATCCACACCATGTTCGGGAATCTTCGATCAACTCCGATCAACTTCGATCTAATCTACATACGCTGAGACACGAAATCACCCGAGGTTGTCTCTCTCTCTCTCTCTCTCTCTCTCTCTCTCTCTCTCTCTCTCTCTATATATATATATATATATAGAGAGAGAGAGAGAGAGAGAGAGAGAGAGATGTGATCAGAATGTTTCGAATGTGTATATATATATATATATATATATATATAGAGAGAGAGAGAGAGAGAGAGAGAGAGACTTGACATTTGATGTGGAGTATTTTTTTCCAAATTATTTTGATTTGATTTTTTCCACTTTTCCGACCTATGAATGAAGGCAAGTGTTTGAACACAAGGGTTTGCATTTTGCTTAAATATGATATTTACAGTGTAATTGTGACATCAGCTCTTTAACTGAATTCACCAAATTAAGCAAACAAAAGCACATGCTATTATAATAGCAGATCACCCAAAGTCTCCGTTTCACGTTTTTCTCCCAAACTACAACGATCTGTTGACAACTGACAGGTGTAAGCAATACCTTATGGCAGTGGGAAGATAGTGGTCGTAGTTTGAATTTGATTATAACTGTTCAAAGTATATTTTGAAGGCATGTTTTTAGCGTTTATTTCCCTAAAGCTTTGGCTTGTTTGACGGGTATCATATACTGTCAGTAACACTCTAGTGATAGATAGTAAGAGTAGGTGGCGCATTGGATAACGTCGTAGGTCATAAAGCATTCTCACTTCGATCCTGTTTTCCTTCTGTTTTTTTTCAATTATCATTTCATTTTATATCAATACAAGTGAGGAGAAAATACTTTCACACAGATTATAGTATATCATTAGGTGTTAATACAAGTATGTGAAATAGCTTAGAGAATAAAGATGTATTTTTTATTGGTTTAATATAGCCATGAAGACGATATTTTAAGTCAACACACTTTATCACGGCACGGGCCCATAGCCAACAGTTTTCAAACGGGGGAAGGGGGGGGGGTCTTTTTTATGTGGACATTTTACCATGAAACCTTCGTGTACCTAGATAAAATCTCACCCAGATGGAACCTTTTCCCGAACCCCCGAACCCCCCCCCCCCCCCGGACTACAGACTGCGGGATGTCAGTGTTTTTACATTTATCAAAAGCACCAACAAACTGCAGCTATAGACGCACATGTACTAGTAACACCCAATCATTCCAAAAACGATAAAAAATGGTGTATAAAAAAGAAAATACATGTATTCCTTCAGTGAAGAACTTACTCTGCCTGAAAATCTCGTTTACGGGCGTCTGTTCGCTGCGTGGTGATCTGATTTTTGGAATTCGTTATAATGTCACGGATGTACAGGTATAGACTTGCAAGGTACCTGACAATTACTTTGGTTTGTCAAGTGCATATATGTTGACATAATCAAATACATCTATTCGATAACTTCTTTGAGTCTGCCTTTTGTGCCGTATCCGGTATCCGTATCCGATATCCGTAACCGGCTGAAAGTGTTAGTGTGCGGAATTGTATCGAAGCTATTGTCCGGATATTTCGGTAATTAAGTTGATCAATTCGCCTGTTACTATAGAATCATACAATGGAAACGCTTTAATTTCATTCTATATTCCAACAATAATAGAAGTTTTAACTTAATTAAAATTACAGGCGTCTTTCAAAGGGTCGTCCTCGTGAAGTGTGAAATCAATTAATATAGGTACATTAAAACATTTCGCATTGTGAGACTTAGATTTATATTCTTTGACATATTCGTCTCGCCTTGATCTGAGCCGCAATTCAGCAAATCCTTCATAGCTACACAGTAAATACGTATTCGATTGACCACGTCTCTCAAGAGAACGCGAGATAGGCGGTCAATGCCACATATAAAGAGCACAGAAACTCCTTGACAGTATGGCTTGTTGTTCGGCACTAAAACCACTAGGCGCGACCTTTCTTTTCTTTTTGTCATCAGTTAGTGTCACTGTCAGAGAAGGACGGTTCAATGTGACAAGCGGACTGCGGGAAGCAGGGACCGTGGTTGACACTCAGCATGAGTTCAGTGTTGTCGAGTGTGCCGATCTCTGCAGAGGGAAGGATATATGTTCTGGAGCTAACTACCACAGCGTCAGTAAAACTTGTGAGATCTATGTTAACGCCAGTGCTGGGAATACCACCGCGGATGCCGATGGAAAGGATTGGGTGAATTTAGGTATTTTTTTTCAACCTGACTCGCACAGATAGGAATAGAGTATATAATATTACAAAACAATAGTTACGAAACGTTATTGTATTGCATTGTGTTTTATTGCGTTACGATACGTTACGTTACATGGTACGTAACTTAATATTATATTATATTATATTATATTATATTATATTATATTATATTATATTATATTATATTATATTATATTATATTATATTACAAGTGCCAGCGCCATGTGACGTTATATTCGGTCCTTATGGTGAAGTGACAGAGGGAGACTCCCAATACAATGACGCTGCTATCGCTAGGGCCGGAAAGATCACAGGATTCAGAGTTCAACATGGAGCACTCATAGACGGGTAAGGGAGCAGTCCCATAAACCCATCGTACTAGCTGGATCGATCGAGCTCTAGTGGGGGGACTCTCGCCAAATTGCATTCATCATGTGTGGCTTAAATGTCTGACACGCCTACTTAACCTAATAGGGGAGAAATAAGGACAGTGACTTGTGTGCCAGGTATTGAATCATTTTCAAAGGTAAATAAGATGATTTTTTACCAGTATAAAAGCTCAGTTTTTACCTGCTTCACTCTATTAACTGACTTGAATATTTTATGTTGGATACTAATAGTTAAACTGCTCTTAGTTAAAAAGGATTACAAATTGAATGACGTGGAGGCTATTTATGGCGAAAAAATGGAATTCGTAGCGTCAAGACTTGTACACGTTTATAAATAGCATGAAGGAGTTTATTCACACCGATAAGGGATAAAAAGTTTGCTACTTTTCACCAAACCAATTTTCTTTTTGTTTTATTTCAGACTTCAGTTTTTTTACCAAGGGAGAGACGGTCACTTCGCAGGGGGTCTCGGCGGTCAGGAGACAATAAAGCACTTCGCCCAAAATGAATTTATCGTCAAGTGTGTAAAATACTACTACTACTACTACTAATAATAATAATAATTATTATTATTTTGAGAGAAAAATATCTGTGAAAGTTCATGTACAGTTAAGATACATAATAGTTCTTTGAAAGAATTACTGATCATTCAAACACAAAAGAATGATATGTTATATAAAACCTTCTCAATCTCTCTCATCTGTTTTAGATTTACTACTTCTCCCACCATTGCATGTGGTTTTTGCTGTTTTAAACTGTAGCTTTATCTGCTCATTTTGCATATAAACTTTTCAGTGTCATTAAATGCATTAAAATGTTCTTCAAAAAGAATCGCAAAGTTAAAAAAGCCCTCTCCAATGACTTTTAGGGTCTACCTCGAGACTTACGACGATGCAGCTATCCGCGGTCAGGTTGTATTTAATATACTGCAATTCTTCACCAACCGACAGACCTACGGACCGTACGGAATGACCGGGCTCTCTCCTCAGGTCAATGCATCAGAGGTGGAATTTGAAAGCACTCGACCTCTTCACCATGTATCTGGAGTACAGGGCACACGACTTTTAAAAGGTTTGGCGTTTCATGTGGAAAAATGTTAGTCTTATAATGACTCGGTCAACATTTGCAGTAGGACACATAAGCCCTGCTAGCTGTCTCGGCGTAAATACGTCGTTTGTTTACGCGCCATTGTTACGAGGCGTACGTTTTTTGAAACAATGAAAATTTGACCGAAACATGTCAATATTATCTACAGAGTTAAATATCTCATACTTCCGATAGAAGGTATATTAATTGAATTTTTAAGCTTCATACTATTTATAATATTTTAATTGGAAATGTTTGATTTGACCGAGTTCATGTTCGCCAAACTCGCACGTCGCACAACATTTAACTTTCATAAGTATTTGCAAACTAGAAAGTGTGCTGGAGATTCCAGAGCATGTATATTTTAAGTGTTTAAAAGCCATCATTGTGTAGCTAAAAGTTTATTCGAATGTTTTAGTTTTAGTAGGAAGATCGAGTCAAATCCAAGATTTGACGTCATGCATCAGCCAAGGCGAGCCCAACTGAATGTTTATTTACACTTTCATCTATTTCCATTTTGGAGAATACTTGTGTTAAATATGGTCGGTAACTCTACTTTATTTTGATATATGCTACTTTCTGTATGTTTATATTTCCAATTCCATTTTACGATGTAATGACTGACATTTGTACAAAAACAATATCTAAAGATTTGGTCAAAATTTTCAGTTTTTCATGTGCAAGCTAAAAATGTCTTACATATATATTTATAAATGTTATTTGTGTAACATGTGACATTGATGAGATTGGTGGATTTTCTTCATATTCATTTCAGTAAAGTATTTTTAATGAATATATATTTCTTTAAAAATTCTTTATTCAACATATTCAACATACTGTAACATGTTAATCAATTAACTGGCAAGTTATAAAAGTAGAAAAAATGATATAGGCCTATGGTATTATTTTCTCAAATAATAAATTGAAAGAGGAGCTTATTTGGACATTCATGTACTTGCCTTAAAGAAATGGGTAGGAAATACCTTAAGAAACAGCTTTCGATCCTGCTCTCAAAGAGCACATTCAGAACAGAAAATCCGAGGATCTGTTCCACGGATCAAAACATGGCGAACCCTACGTGAAAGAAAAGCCGACTAATCGGCTGGGCCCGGTTTCATCAAGGCTGGATAGCACTATCCTATGGATAAATATGGCCGCTATCCTCTGGATAGAGCTATTCAGAGAATAGTGCGTTTCATCAACAGAGGATAGCGTTATCCAGGGGATAAATCAGCTTATCCAGAGGATAAAGTTGTCCACTCGAAATAGGTGGGATAAATCTGCTGTCATGCTATTAAATCATCAAAAATGGCGAACCTGCTTGCTTCAGGAGCAAATCCTATGAGATTTCACAGGTGTAAAATGGCAAGAAAGAGAATTTTAGAAGACCCTACGTGTTTGCTTTTGATGCTTTTTAAGTTATACTGAATCAATAGATTACATAACAGACTTTATCAAACGTGACATTGCGCCTACTACGAACAGAACCCATGCAATCTCCGTGAGAGATCAATTATCTTTTATTTTACTAAAACATACCTTTCAAATCGACGAAAATTTCTATACTGCTATTGACAGAATCTGTCAAACGTGCCAAGTCAGCCATTTTGTTAGAAAGTATGTCACGACCTTGCCCTTCAACTGCACATTGACAACATTGCATGAGGCACAACTAATGCAATGTGATGTGTTTTTGACACTGCCACTAAAATATCCTATAGATATTTTCCCCATTATTTTAATGAACGTACCATCTTGAAATATACTTAGAATATTGTTTATTATGGGTAATTTATTTTCCAAATATGGTATAGATCACTTTTTTGTTAGCAACTATCATGGTTTTTATAATGTTTATAGCAACCAACTGCATTATGGGAATGTCTTTTTCCAAATATGGTATTGGATAAATCTTTATCCACTGGATTACTATCATGCTGTTTATCCAGCCTTTATGAAACACAAATTTATACAGAGGATAACAATACAGAGGATAAGAGATTTATACCTTGGATAGTGTTATCCATAGGGCAGCCTATCCAGCATTGATGAAACGGGGCCCTGATGGTCAACTAGCCTCCACACGCGCTATTAAAAGGATCACGGTTGCGATGTTTCATTGTTAGACCCCTGCAAGGACGGTGAGTGTGGAAGCGCGGAGAACATCAGCGGATTAGTCGGTTCTTTCAATTGATCCGTGGATGAGAGGACCCTCGGATCTGCTGTTCTGAATAGCTTCAAAGTGCAATATATGCCCATAATAGATTCTATATCCTTATGTTCCTTAATTCAAAACAAGTATTCAAACTTGTTTCTGGGAATTTCTGTCGGATATCCCCTGTCCCTTTTCACTCTCGACAATGTAAATTGCCTTGTGGGAGCTCCACGTTCAAAGACTTTTCATGATTCCGGAAAACTTATTTCTACGTGTGTAGCTTGATTTGTATTTAAGGCAATATAATCGATAACCTTTCAAATTTTAAGTTTACAGCTGCTTATTGCAATTGAATAAAAACAAAAACAACAAACTTATTATATACGCTTAAGTTTGGCAGGGAAAAGAACACAACTCACCTGGTAACAGTATGGCAGACGATCGATTTGTGCACGTGTGACTTGTTACAAAGATAAATCTGAAAGCGATGGTATGTGTCACTAGGCAGCAGACGACAACCGCAGCCCGCAGACGACATCTCTCCCGTATCAACGACCGCACTACAGTATCCGACTTGTGCTTTGTGGACGGAAACTGCTTGTTCTATGTTGAAATCTGGTCCATTAGGGTCCACATATTATGTGTTGGACTGCCGTCGGGCGCACTTGGAGAAACTGTTAAAGTTTGAATGAAGGATTTTTAAGAACAAGTAACATGATAATAACAATTTAAATGTATCTCTGTAAAATTACACTTGTTTGGTTGATTTTGTTAATTTAATAAATTGTTAAATTCTAAATTGTACCATTGATTTTTGCCGGCGTCAAGGGGTACTCTGAACCGAAACAATATATGCATTATGTATATACTTATGTAGACCTCACCTCACTAGAATTGTCGATTACGGTATATTATTAAGTACTAAATTCATGTCCAAACTAGCTCCAGATAAATGAGTGGCAGGAATAGCACTTCATTGAATTTTTGTGAGAGTAACTCTCGCCTATTCCAACTCCGACAGTGAACGAAGAAGGACTGGTTGAGTTGAGAGTGCATGAAAACAACTTCGGACTTTTTCGCTCTGGTAGTCGACTTCACGGAGAAAATTGAAAGAGAATTAACTTAATGATAAGTTAACTTAATGATACCCGGTATATAAGGAGGACTTTAGTGTGCACTGTCTAATTTGATTCAACGCAAAATATGTTTTCCAAAACAGTCCTGGCAGCAACTTAGAAGAGCCATTAAGGCTGTATTTTATTGTCGCAACTTTTGAAGAAGATTCGTGACAGTGAAGCGTCTTTCTGGTATGTAAAAGGTAAAAATGTGTTTCAAAATAAGCACGGTAGTAAAACAAGCGTGCGTACTGAGTCAAGTTGTTTATAAATTGTCAATGCTGTAAAAGATATTGTCACCCTTCGCCCAAAACTCCTTATTTACTGCCTTACATACAATGTATGTAACATTATTGTGAGTGAGAAATAAATCTTCAATGAACATTTTCACATATGCCATCTTACGGGTAATATCATAATTGCGATTTTTTTAGGGTAAAAACTGAAAAATTGGTTTTCTTAAAATGTTCTTTTACCTAAGCACCCACGATCACCGTTGTAACGCCGATTTAATGACACCATTTAGTATTACAAAATCGTGCCAGCGATTTTCTTTACAATTCTTAGTTCAGATGTTACCGTTGATAAAGCGAAATAATGTCTTGGTTTCTGCAATTAGGGGCTCATAATTTCAAACCAGCACAAATATACATGTAGATGCGTTATTTAATAGTAAGATACAGGAAAATGAAATGGTCATTTTCGGAAATTGGATGATAATAAAGGGCTACAATATCCTTCAAGATGTCTTGGGTAGAAGTGGGCTCGTGAAGTAAAAAAAAAAAAAAAAAAAAAAAAACGCAACATACTGAAATACTGTAGCAGCACGGGCCACAGTTCGCGCAAGTAGAACGTTACAATTTAAACGAAAATGAAGTCGTGCCTTTGATGCAAGGGCACACATTTCAGTTAAAATCTTTTTTTATGATTAAACTGTAAGAATTTTAAGTTTTATTATTTATTTTTTTAAAACCTGAGGTATTTAGATATTCAAAAATTTCCGCGTAAAAAACTTGTTCGTCATCATCATCCTTCGCCCTAAGGCGGAATAGAAGCGGCAGCAACAACACGTTTAGACCATAGTTGTTTCTCTCTTAGACTCCGTTCACATGAAAAATCTATTTTCTAAAAACGTATTTTCTATTCGCGTTATCTTGTGATCACTCCGAGCCTAGCCGCGGGGTATTCAGGGCACAGACCGTGATCACAAGATACCGCGAATAGAAAATATATATTTTTTTAGAAAATCGATTTTTCATGTGAACGAAGCCTATTTGTTGAAAAGATTTCATTTGTTTGCAGACCAGTTTCATTCATGATAGTACCAAAGTAAAGCCTCTGTCACAACCGGCCGTACGGGCTCTTACGGGCTGTTTGCGTCCAAATTTTGCGCAGAATCTCATGTTCCACGCAAGTCCTTCTTACGAAATTTCGAGTTCGCAGACAGCCCGTAAGCACGTGCGGAGGATGTTGGACATGTCCAAAAGATTCTACGAATAGCCTGCGAACGGCGAGGCCGCAAGCGTACTTTGTTCTCCTCGCACGGAGTTAGCAGGTGAGACGCGCGTTGTGCAAGACGCACGTCGTAAGCAATGAAGGAGCAAGTGCCCTTTGCGTGTTAAGTAAAGATGCACGTCCTCACAACTAACGAACAAAGTCGAGAGCACACCAGGAATGCGTCGCACGTGCGTCACCTCCACGCCTGGTGTATAAAAGGCGTGCTCACTAAGCACGCTCGTGTCTTTACAATGAACATCGACTGTTTAATGTGTACAACAATTTTCAAAAATTTCAAATTTCTGCTCAATTTAGTTTCTAATATACCTCTAAAAGGCGGGAGAAAGAAGCTTACATAGTAGAAAAAAGGGAGGGGGAAGAAGAAAGAAGAAGAGAACGGGAAGCAAAACTGATGTACGCCGTCAGTACGTCAACACAAACGTGTGAGGCAAGTGTGAAGTAACACTGACGCAAAAGGGCACTTCTTTCGCCGTGCGTTGCATTCCCTTCGTAAGTGGTGAGTGTGCGCCACGTACACAGGAAGCAAGACAAACACAAGAAATGAGTACAATTTTCACGGCCATCGCTCCTTGTAATTAGCGTCCCTGCTTGAAAGGACATCTCATGTGGCCCTTGCGACTCGCAAGGCAGACTTTCCTCTACCTCTACGACCTCCACGGCCTCCGCAACACAGTGATTTACACGGAAAAGTGTAATCTGGATATGCGGTGTTGTCCTTTTCTATTAATGCGACGCCCCGCAAAGAAAAATATGCGTTTTGAAACAACATCCTATAGAGTGAAACCCGTTTCAGGGATGCAACCATGGCACTTTTCATTTTTTGGAGATGTATTTGAAATGATGCATTTTGAATATGTCATTGAAAATGTCCAATTTATTTGAAACAACAGACTGAAAAGAACAACCCACTGGAACATGCGTTTTAGATATACAGTGATGATTCCATTTCATTATCGTTATGAAACAAATGGCAATAAAACGATCATTGAAAGAAACATCCATTAACCAGGAGAGCATTATAAAGCTTTCCTCTACGATGCTCTCGTCTCTTTGTTCAATCACGGAAGCTAAAGGGGCGTAAAAAATAGTTGATAACTTATTTCATCTAAAATTTGTTTCCTCAATTTAGCAAATGCGACTGAGCGTCCTTACGATAACAGTTGTAGTTCTGTAGTGGAGAATAGTCCAGCAAAATGTTCCTTCATTAGTTGACAAATATATGTTTTTATTAATTTTTAAGTTCTAATATGGAATTTAAAAAGTCAAATTTTGACTTGAAATCATTTAGAAACGCTCTGATCAGCCCTTGCGACGAACACAGGGATTCTTGTTTACACGAGCAGTGTAATCTGGATATGCAATGTTTTCCCTTTGGGTTAATGCGACGCCCCGCAAGTCAAATACGTTTTGAAACAACATCCTATAAAGTTCAACCCTTTTATGGATGCAATCATGGCATTTTTCATTTTTAGAGATGTATTTAAAATGATGCATTTTTCATTTTTTGGAGATGTATTTGAAATGATGCATTTTGAATATGTCATTGAAAATGTCCAATTTATTTGAAACAACAGACTGAAAAGAACAACCCACTGGAACATGCGTTTTAGATATACAGTGATGATTCCATATCATTATCGTTATGAAACAAATGGCAATAAAACGATCATTGAAAGAAACATCCATTAACCAGGAGAGCATCATAAAGCTTTCCTCTACGATGCTCTCGTCTCTTTGTTCAATCACAAAAGCTAAAGGGGCGAAAAAAAATAGTTGATAACTTATTTCATCTAAAATTTCTTTCCTCAATTTAGCAAATGCGACTGAGCGGGTGTGCAGCCATGTGAACAGTCCAAAAAACTGTTGAAAACGTTAATGTTCATGGGCTATGTAAATGTAAGCTTTTGGCTCTTTATAACGAAGGTGAAAACCGACGAGTAGGAGTTCACCGGACAACCAATAACAAATGTATACCAGGCCTATTATGTGTAGGCAATTTGACTTTGAGTTGAATTCTGTGTCAGTTTGCATCCTTTGAAACCTGTAATGACGGAAAGATCATGTCAACGGCCAACAACTAATCGATATTTCATTTCTGGGTTCGTTTGTTTACCACCACAGATAGATGGTGCGGTCATTTCCTGCATTATTATTGGAAGCTCATTGATATCAAATCACCTCAGTATTGCTCCAAACAGAGCAATGAAGAGGAAACGTTCACAAAAACTGAAACTCTTCAGTGAACTGCCAGAGACAATAAAACTATCAGTCTAGTATACATGATTCATGTTGTAATTTGCCTGCGTCAAGTGTTATTCTATGATTGACGACCAATAATGATGGTCGGCGACAGACCCCCGAACCCCTTCTTACGATAACAGTTGTGGTTCTGAAGTGGAGAATGGTCGAGCAAAATGTTCCTCCATCAGTTGACAAAGATTTGCATTTTAGCAATGTTTAAGATCTAATATGGTGCTTAGAAAGTCAAATTTTGACTTGAAATCATTATGAAACGCTCTGATCAGCCCTTGCGACGAACACACAGAATCTTGTTTACACGAAAATGTAATATGGTTATGCAATGTTTCCTCTTTCTATTAATGCGATGCCCCGCAAGTCAAATACGTTTTGAAACAACGTCCCATAGAGTTCAACCCTTTTAGGGATGCAAATATGACATTTTTCAGATTTTAAAATGTATTTGAAATGATGTATTTGAAATGACGCAAAGAAAAATAAACGTTTTGAAATAATATCCTGTAGAGTTAATGCCATTTTAGGGATGCAATCATGACATTTTTTTTTTATTTTTGGAGATGTATTTGAAATGATGCATTTTGAATATGTCATTGAAAATGTCCAATTTATTTGAAACAACCGACTGAAAAGAACAACCCACTGGAACATGCCTTTAAGTGATGATTCTATGTCATTATCGTTATGAAACAAATGGCAATAAAACGTTCATTGAAAGAAACATGCATTAACCAGGAGAGCATCATGAAGCTTTCCTCTATGGGGCTCTCGTCTCTTTGTTCAATCACTGAAGCTAAAGGGGCCTAAAACTTATTTCATCTACAATTTGTTTCCTCAATTAAGCAAATGCGACTGAGCGTACTTAAGCTAACAGTTGTGGTTCTGAAGTGGAGAATAGTCGAGCAAAATGTTCCTTCATTAGATGACAAAGATTTATTTTTATCAATGTTAAAGATCTAATATGGAATTTAGAAAGTCAAATTTTGACTTGAAATCGTTAAGAAACGCTCTGATCAGCCCATGCGACGAACACAGATTCTTGTTTATACGAAAAGCGTAATATGTATAGGCAATGTTTTCCCTTTCTAATAATGCAACGCCCCGCAAGTCAAATACGATTTGAAACAATATACTATAGAGTTCAACCCTTTTAGGGATACAATCATGACATTTTTCATTTTTTGGAGATGTACTTGAAATTATGCATTTTGGAAATGTCCAATTTATTTGAAACAACTAACTGAGAAGAACAACCCACTGAAACATGCGTTTTAGATAAACAGTGATGATTCCATGTTATTATCGTTATGAAACAAATGGCAATAAAACGATCATTGAAAGAAACATGCATTAACCAGGAGACCATCATAAAGCTTTCCTCTACGATGCTCTCGTCTCTTTGTTCAATCACGGAAGCTAAAGTGGCGTAAAAAATACTTCATAAGTTATTTCATCTAAAATTTAAAGGGATAATAACTCTTCGTTTCGGCCAAAAAATTAATATGTGTTTCCTCAATTTAGCAAATGCGACTGAGCGGGTGTGCAGCCATGTGAACAGTCCAAAAACTATTGAAAACTTTAATGTTCATTCCCTCGGCAGCAGAGACCACACAGCAATTTACCAAATGTACGTCTAATTATCCAGGGGATGGATGGGCTTTGAAAATGTGCGGTTTTGGCTCTTTATACTGAAGGTGAATAACGATAAGTAGGAGTTCACCGGACAACCAATAACAAATGTATACGAGGCCTATTATGTGTAGGCAATTTGACTTTGAGTTGAATTCTGTGTCAGTTTGTATCCTTTGGAATCTGTAACGACCTGAAGATTATGTCAAGGGCCAACAACTAATCGATATTTCATTTCTGGGTTCGTTTGCTTACCACCACAGATAGATGGTGCGGTCATTTCCTGCATTATTATTGAAAGCTCATTGATATCAAATAACCTCAGTATTGCCCCAAACGGACCAATGAAGAGGAAACGTTCACAAAAACTGAAACTCTTCAGTGAACTGCCAGAGCCAATAAAACTATCAGCTATTATACATGATCCATGTTGTAATTTGCCTGCGTCAAGTGTTATTCTATGATTGACGACCAATAATGATGAGAATAGCAGAGGCCCGTGAAGGAAAATTCATAAAAAATAAGCAGGCGTGAAAAATTGCAATTCCTAGTCCTAATTTGTATTAAATGGAAAAGTAGATAAAACATAAGCTTCCATGGCTGTCATATTTACCTCTTAATGGGTTTTGACAAAATGGACTATCAGCACACGTGTGCGTTCGGCTATCATTGTTTTTGTGTAAAATGGATTTTTTCGAGAATGGCGCCAGATAACATAAAAAGTTGAGACTTTCTACCTAAATGGCATTTCTGTGCGCCTCTGGACGGCGACAGACCCCCGAACCCGATGTTACGATAACCGTTGTGGTTTTAAAGTGTAGAATTGTTGAGCAAAATACTACTTCATTAGTTGACAAAGATTTGCTTTTTATCAATGTTTAAGATGTAATATGGAATTTAGAAAGTCACATTTTGACTTAAAATCATTTAGAATCGCTCTGATCAGCCCTTGCGACGAACACAGAGATTCTTGTTTACACGAAAAGTGTAATTTGTATATGCAGTGTTTTCCCTTTCTATTAATGCGATGCCCCGAAAGTCAAATACGTTTTGAAACAACATCCTATAGAGTTCAACCCTTTAAGGGATGCATTCTCTTTTCTTTGTTCAATCACGAAGCTAAAAGAGCGTAATAAATAGGGGCCTACTTGGTAACTTATTTCATCTAAAATTTGTTTCCTCAATTTAGCAAATGCGACTGAGCGTTCTAACGATAACAGTTGTAGTTCTAAAGTGGAGAATAGTCGAGCAAAATATTCCTTCTATAGTTGACAAAGATTTGCTTTTTATCAATATTAAAGATCTAATATGGAATTTAGAAAGTTACATTTTGACTCGATACCATTTAGAAACGTTCTGATTAGCCCTTACGACAAACACAGAGATTCTTGTTTACACGAAAAGTGTAATTTGTATATGCAGTGTTTTCCCTTTCTATTAATGCGACATCCGCAAGTCAAATACGTTCTGAAACAACATCCTATAGAGTTCAACCCTTTAAGGGATGCAATCTTGGTATTTTTTATTTTTTGAAGATCTATTTGAAATGATGCATTTTGAATATCTCATTGAAAATGTCAGATTTATTTGAAACAGCCGACTGAAAAGAACAACCCACTGGAACATGCGTTTTAGATATACAGTGATGATTCCATGGTATTATTGTTATGAAACAAATGGGAATAAAACGAGCATTGAAAGAAACATACATTAACCAGGAGAGCATCATAAAGCTTTCCTCTACGGTGCTCTCGTCTCTTTGTCCAATCACGAAGCTAAAAGAGCGTAATAAATACTTGATAACTTATTTCATATATAATTTGTTTCCTCAATTTAGCAACTGCGACTGAGCGTTCTTACGATAACAGTTGTAGTTCTGAAGTGGATAATAGTCGAGCAAAATACTCCTTCATTAGTTGACAAAGATTTGCTTTTTATCAATGTTTAAGATCTAATATGGAATTTAGAAAGTCAAATTTTGACCTGAAATCATTTAGAAACGCTCTGATTAGCCCTTTCGACGAACACAGAGATTCTTGTTTACACGAAAAGTGTAATTTGTATATGCAGTGTATTTCCTTTCAAATAATGCGACGCCCCGCAAGTCAAATACGTTTTGAAACAACATCCTATAGAGTTCAACCCTTTAAGGGATGCAATCCTGGCATTTTTCATTTTTTGGAGATCTATTTGAAATGATGCATTTTGAATATGTCATTGAAAATGTCCAATTTATTTGAAACAGCCGACTGAAAAGAACAACCCACTGGAACATGCGTTTTGATGATTCCATGACATTATCGTTATGAAACAAATGGCAATAAAACGATCCTTGAAAGAAACATCCATAAACCAGGAGAGCATCATAAAGCTTTCCTCTACGGTGCTCTCGTCTCTTTGTCCAATCACGAAGCTAAAAGAGCGTAGTAAATACTTGATAACTTATTTCATCTAAAATTTGTTTCCTCAATTAAGCAAATGCAACTCAGCGGGTGTGCAGCCAATGAACAGTCCAAAAACTTGAAACTTTACTGTTCATTTCCTTGGTGGCGGGGTGCCTGTGAATTTTGAATAGGGAGACTATGGGTGCCCTGAGTGTCAGGGCACTAAAAAGCTAGCTTGTTCACTATAACTTTTTATGATGTGGTAGCTTTACAGTGCCCCTGAGGAACAATCTAGAGTATTCGTTAATCAAAGGAACTGCTTGGCAGTGAATCTGCAGTTGAATGTATTAAGTCGAAAATGAAACGTAGAGCATATTTATTTATTTTATTTGTTTAATTGTACAGACTTGACATTTAATATGGAATATTTTTCCAAATCATTTTTCATCAGTTTTTTTCCTATTTTACTGACTGATAAATGAAAATAAGGATTAAAATCGTGTTCTAATAACTTTTAATTATCTCTTTGATGTCATTGTGACATCAGTTCATTAATGGAATTCGCCAGAAAAGCAAACAAAAACACATTGCCTTTTCTACTTCATACGGCAACCATTAAATGAGATATTTTAGATCTCCATATTTTCCAAATTATTGTCTGTAAAAGAGTTACACGCTCCACAAAGGACCCTCATGTCATTCTCTAGTCACAGTAACAGGCGCTGTTACGCCTGACCTCTTCTGGCTGCTACCAGCGCTCTCAAGCGGCAAGGCATTCCTTGGGATATGTTTTTAGAGTTCAATCTGGAATAACATTCCAGGCATCGGTCGAAATCTGTCCACTTTGGCCCAGTTTTGTTGTAGGACATGTAGGCCATTCATTTGGCGAGTAATGGCCTACCCACATATTGTCTACGTGGTTCAAATATGGCGGTTTTGATGACCAAGGTAACTGTTCATTCCCTTGGTTCTCTAAGTAATCTGTTATTAAAAGTGCTCTGTGTGAACCGGCAATTCCACCCTACAACCTAAAATTGTTCTTAAGGTGCCCCCTATCAAATGATAGTCAAGTGGTTCCCAGATTATTCCTTTATTTAATCTGGTTCAGGTTTTCGTCGATGACTGCCATTGGTGTTTTGGCACCAATGTGGTATCCACTTCAAATACTGACGCTGTTAATGACCTAAGTCACTTTAGAGGCGGCACACACTTCGTCGTTGGCCTNGGCAATTTACCCCTCATTCTGAAAGGACTGGGTGGTTTTTGTTTAGTTGCAACGGCATATCCTGAAAGACAGTGGGTCCTGTACTCTGGTGGTAAGATTTTAATACATTGGGTGTGGTCTCTATGTAGGTACATCAGTCTGGGCATTACTCTATAAAACTGTGCGGGCCGTTTCGTTTGGCGCAATTAGCTGTCTGGCAATGTCTGTCTTTTTCGCGCCATTTTGCCACAGATTAACAAACTTGCAAAGCACTGCATAGCTCATTTTACACACTGCAAAACCGACCACTTGCATGCAAAATTTCAAATTCTTCTATGCAGTAGTTGCCGACATATGGATACTTTTTTGACAGAACCGTGCTTTGCCAAAGCCAAGCTTTGACCTGCCCAAAGGAGCACTACCCAATTAAATTACTTCATATTACATAATGCAGCAGAGTAACAAACCTGGTATTCAGTTAATTGGAAGCGACACACCTGACTACACACTTCTCCATTCACATATCTTATATGAGATATTAGTATTTTGAAAAAAGAACGCATTTCTACCTAGGCACACCTTCGAAACTGAAATATTCCATATTAAATGTCAAGTCTGTATATACTGTGCTCAAGATGTGAATTGAAAAATGAATAATGTATTTAAAAAAGACATAACACATGTTTTTGTATTTTTTTTATTATCAAAAACATTTGCTCCTGAAGATATAAACACAATACGCTTGCTTGCCGTGTGCCAAGTTTGACAGGTTCACTGTATGTCCAATACCACCATAAGGACTGCGCAATGGCTACACCAAAAAACAGTTTTTAAAGCAGAAAGGTGCCTGCGTTGTGGCACTGAGTTGTGATTGCAAGGTATTCTTAGTAAAACTTCAAACTCCGCGTCAGCCACTTTGCTCTTTTGTCTCGTCTGCACGAGATAACGTCAGCGTAAGGCGGGAAAGGCAGCTCCAGGCGGAACAGAGCTGTGACGTACGAGGCTTATGACTTCCAAATTTCAAAGCGCCCCATGCAAAATTTTGCTGAACACACCCCCTGCCTTACGCTAGTTTCTAGACTCAGTTGTGTGGATATGGGTTATTATATGAATTAAAGATCGAGCTGGCGAAACTGAAATCTAGAACTTAGGGTATGTGGTATTCAATATTCGGCAATTCTTCACCAATCGACAGACTTACGGACCCTATGGACTGGATAGACCCAATAATCAGCTTAATGTATCTTTCTTTATGTTTTCTATCAAATCATTGTTCTTCTCTAGTTATCCTCCCTCCAGTTTTTTTTTTTTTTTTTTTTTTTTTTTTTTTTTCCCTCCCCGACTTAACTTGCTGACACTCGTTGTTATATCTGGGTTAGCCCCAAATGGTTCATTTTATCACGAAGGTATATAGTATGCTTATTATGCAGGGGGTAGGTTCATTTATTGTAGTTAGTCAAGTCTTGCAGATGCTCGCATTTACTTTGTTCTATGTTTCTCTCTTTATACAATTTCAAGCCTATATGGCGAAATTTGGCGAAATACTTTACCGGTAATATGTGGAAGTCAGAATTTTCATATTATGTCTTCTTATTGTTGCAAGACTCACTTTACTTTACTGATCGTACATCTTAAATTTGGAAACATAGTTATAAACCTGTAATATGTTTTGGAATATTATATTAACATAAATTAACGTTATTCCATGACGTATGATATTAAATGAATAGATTTCAGCAAAAAATTTTCTCAGCGTACAATCTTGTGAATTATTTGATAAAATGGTCGGATGTTTTCTTGGCTGCCAAAGATTGTACCTCTGGTGTGGCAACAAGGGAATAAGAGCGTATTATTTCTGGATCCAGCTCTGTTGTTTAGGTGATCTATCTTTATACCATGGCCACAAGAAGCTTGAGAGAAGCTCACAATCCCGCCATTGTTTTTTGCTATCTTGTATTGTGGATGTATGTGTGATCATTAAATGTGATGATGTTAAATACCCCATCTTGTATCATATTCCACTTCTTCATTTTAAGCCTCGGTCACAACGGGCCGTACGGGCGCTTACGGGCTGTTTGCGTCCAATTTTTGCGCAGAATCTCACGTCCCACGCAAGTCCTTCTTATGAAATTTCAAGTTCGCAGACAGCCCGAAAGCACGTGCGTGTTGGACATGTCCAAAAGATTCTACGAATAGCCTGCGAACAGCGAGACCGCAAGCGTAACTTGCTCTCCTCGCACGGAGTTAGCAAGAGAGACGCGCGTTGTGCAAGACACACGTCGCAAGCAATGAAGGAGCAAGTGCCCTTTGCGTGTTGAGTAAGGCGCACGCCCTCACAACTTACGAACAAAGTCGAGAGCACACCGGGAATGCGTCGCACGTGCGTCACCTCCACGCCTGGTGTATAAAAGGCGTGCTCACGAAGCACACTCCTGTCTTTACAATGGACGTCGAATGTGTAACGTGTACAACAATTTTCAAAGTTTTCAAATTTGTGCTCAATTTAGTTTCTAATATACCTCCAAAAGGGAAGAGAAAGAAGCTTACATAGTAGAAAAAAGGGTGAAGTAAGAAGAAAGAAGAAGAGAACAGGAAGCAAAACTGATGTACGCCGTCAGTACGTCAACACAAACGTGTGAGGCAAGTGTGAAGCAAAATTGACGCCGTGCGTTGCATTCTCTTCGTAAGTGGTGTGTACCACGTACACAGGAAGCAAGACAAACTCAAGAAATGAGTACAATTTCTACGGCCATCGCTCCTTGCAATTAGCGGCCCTGCTTGAAAGGACATCTCAAGTGGCCCTTGCGACTCGCAAGGCAGACTTTCCTCCACCTCTACGACCTCCACGGCCTCCGCAACAGCCAAAAATCGCAGAGAACGTACGCTTCTAAAATCCGTGCGTCCGGTTGGGACCGAGGCTTTAATAAATGACATTATCGGTCATATAGACTTATTTATTATTTAATTGTGAGCAAAAACCGGGCTTCTTTGTGCTTGTGAACATTAAGCTACATAAATAATTTTAATTGATACCTGATTCTGTACACAGCAGTAGCTACAAGTGCACTATTTAATTGCACAATGAACATGAAGTAGTGGGTTTAAGTGTCCTTAGGCATATTGTACATGTTTTAAAGGTAACTAGGTTCCAGACGTCTCTGTAACGTTCGCGCATGAGCAGCAGCAACGTCTTTATCGCTCTTGGGAAGAGCAACCACTTGGGGCTATAAACACGCCTTCGTCTTCCAGCACGTGTTTAAGATTTCATGAAGACCAAAAAGTGTTTTACGTATATGACGTCACCGCTTTGTCTTCTGGACACGTTAGGCCGTCTGGTACACATTTTTGGGACTTTTTCTTAACACAATTTGAATTAAATCCTTGTAACGCTATAGCTTTCGACTTCCTGTGACGGCAATATATAGAAATAAACCAAGTAGTAATAAGCCATGTAAGTATGCAATTTGACGGCTTGGTAATGGCACAGTTTGTTTTGAAGTGCTTACTCGCTTTGTGCCTTAATGGCGAAACATAGGCTCTATTCCCATAGATTTTAGATCGATCTATCCCCGCGGGGATTCTCACTAGATTACTTTCAGATAATCCGACTTAAATGTCCGTCCCGCCTACTATAAGCTGTCAGGGGGTAATTAACTTTCGTGTCCGCCCGGCTTACAGCTATTTAACGTGAACCCCCAGGGAGTTAGGTCGATCTAAAGTAGGTCGATCTAATCTATGGAAATGGGGTGATATAATGTAAAAACAGCTCCAAATTCTAAAATATGTAGGCAATCGACCTTTGAAAGATACTGGTTTTAATAAATGCAATATTTCATGAAATAAGTAGGAATAAAAGTAGTAGTACATATATTTCTGTTCCCTCGGAAAGTGTCAATTATGTCCTGTCAAAATTAAAACAAAATTAGTCATTAAATATTGTCGACATGTTATATCATGCCACTGGCTCTTCTGGTCTCGAAAAATGTTCTATTCCGATTATATCACCTAAGCTCTGATTAAAATGTTTAAAATGTTTTTTGTTGCTCCGAGCTTTAATGATCCAATGATGTATTTGAGACTACAAGTTTATCAGTTATTTATTTATTTATTTATTTATCATAATTTAGGAATAAAAGTCTAGTTGGAAACAAGATAAAAAGAAGAAGAAATACACTTAATTACACCGGTGTGTCGAAACAGAGAGTGCGCCCTCCACTTAATTATACAGATTAGGGTTGGCCTGACGTAATAATAATTAAGTGGGTCAACATTTAGGTCGAGGCTTGCCTGGGCAAATTTAAGGGAACCGCACTCGTTCTCATGGGGGACACTCTGACACGTCACACTGGTAAGGCAACGAGACAACGTTTTCTATAACAGCCATAAACACAAAAATACAATACACGATATAATGACATCCACTTCTTTTGACAATTTTGACTCATTCTTTTAAATATTAATGTATTTGAATCAATAAAAGAACCATCATTAGATTGCACGGCGCCCATTTGCTGATTACACAATTTAAAGAGTAGCGTTTTTTCATTCGAGTCAGAAGCGTGCAGCACTTCTTAGGCGGCAGTAGATTTAAGATTTGGCGATGGGAATCAAAAAGACGTGGTTCGTATTCCTTTCAGTTTTAACGCTTTTCTCTGTATGTGGTGTCAGTGATGGCATTATTCACTTAACAGCGTCTAATGCGCGTTCATCAATTCGCGAATGCGTGAAGAGAACTGTGTTGCAATTACCGGCGCTGACAGATTATAAAGCGAGGAACTTAATTCAACAGTGTGTCTGGGCCGAGTGTGGGGAACAAACGAATACTCGTACAGAGGGTGGTACAATTGTTCAGGACATAACTGGGATATGCGGTGTTATTCAAAGTACAAACTTTGGCATTGGTGTATATCCACGAGATCACATACAGAGATGGGAAATAACCACTACCAATGGTAGCGGGGTAAGTTTCACATTTAACCATTTCTCGTTAGAAGATTACGATTATCTTGCCGTATCTATCGGCTCATGTAATGACTCCCGTCACTACGGTAATTTTCATGGAGGGCTGACATATCTCAACTCAACGGAACTCACCCTACGTGGAAATAAGGTATGCGCAGAATTTTTCACAGATCGCATTTTGGAATCTTCGGGATTTCAAATCGAATATCTTGCAGTATTTTCAGACTGTCATCAAGTTAAACTACTTACAGTTTTGTCTTCACCCCGAGGCGAGTTTCATCCAAAAACAGATCTAATTTCGACGCAGTGCGATAGTAAAGTGGAGTATCACGTTCATATCAGTGCTGCAGGTGGTGATCAAATTTTACTACAATGGGAAGTATATACAAACATTTCTTCAAACATTTCTGTGCCGTATACATTGCACGTATACGAAGGACCCCCAGGATCCAGGATAATTTTGTATCCCACTGACACTCAAATGCCGCTGAAAAACGGTTCCATTAGCACGATAGGTTGGAATGCATTTTTTAACTTAACTGAGGAAAGGCGCATACCAGGTTCTACGCAATGGGTGTTTGTTGCCCGTTACACGTCTTTTGTAACACCCTATACCCCCGGAACATTATGCCAATCTTCTAGAAACGCTAACGACCACCTGGACACGTCGTGTACAAACCTCAGTAATCACACTTGGCTTAATCTAACTGTAACCCCTGGGCCATTAGTTCGCCATGACATCGATCTTTTCTCAAATTCCACCGTTAGTTTGGAAAGCAACTTTCACTCATTGACATCACCCATTGCTATGCTGCAACATGTGGTTGGAAAAACGTGTCTTTTCTTTGGGAAAATACTTACTGGTTACCGTCACTTACATAATAACTTGGTGGTGGTCGGGCCGAGTTGCACCTACAAGTATGATATTGAAAAACTCAAGGCGGTTATCTATTTTAATCGACCACGTGTAATAATCTACTGTTTTCGATTTGACAATATCAGTGGCTCGTGTTTAAACCCTAGACGTGACATAACATACAGAGTATTATATAAGCGTGCAAGCAACCAGGTTGAGCTCATTTCTCACCCAGTCAGCGGGGTGAGAATACCTAATTATATGTTTTATGGCAGTAACGGCACATGCCAAATAAGACATAAAGGATATAGTATGAGAGTGCCGCTTAAATCAGAGTGCCAAGTTAATGGAATGCTGCTCATTCGTCAAATGACCCTAAATCAGCTGTACACTTTTATCGAATATCAGACAAAAGTGACGATGTATTTTGAACGAAAATGGCGGAATTCTATTCACAGTGCATGTATACTCCACAGCGCACCTAAAGGCAACCAGTTCCAAATAATAACTTTTAGGAGAATCGGTAACGTTGTAAAAAGCACCAACACTTTATGTTCATCTTTATCTTTTACCAATGAGCTTTGGCCAAATAATTTGGAAGAATTGTTAATTTTTGAATCTGTAGGAGTAAGAACGCGGAACGAAACGGTTACTAAATCGAAAGGTATATTAATAGGGTTTTGTGGACGGCAATATGTCGGGATTACATATACAATAACATTAAAAAAGGACAGGTATTGCAAATGGTGTTTTTTTTGGATGGATATCAGAATGAAAAAGGGGTGTAAGAATTCGGAGACTGAACTCAAACTTAAAATAAAAGAATATTCCACATCTGCCTCAGGTGAAGGGCATAACAAAGCCCCCACAGATCGCATACTCGCTAGCACACCGATATTTATCTTGAACAAAGGATACCCCGCTGCTGAGATTAGACACATTTGGAACACTCTCAGTGCGTGGACAGTCTGTATTGTCTTAGAGCCTCTACCCACTGACTCAAAACCTGACTCAAACCCAGACCTGGACCTTTCTTACAATCTAGAAAACTATGTTGACATCTCTGACAACTTAATTGAAGATTTTCATAACGGTAGCGAAATGTCATGTATCTTTGGAAAATGCTATAAATTACTTACTGAATTACAATCCAAAGAAGCAAGACCGCCCCTTACCTGGTTAAGATCACGTGAGCTGTGTCAGGCCACTGGAGGCGACCTACCGACCGCCTTGGACGATTTCACTTTAAAGGCCGTTTTGAACCAAACTGTAATAAATACCCAATGGTTTTTGGAGATATACGACAAACATCGCTTCCTCCTGTTCTTGGGTCTTAGGCGAGAAAAACAAGTAAGTAATTAAGTCATATCACCAGCCATAGAGTACTCCCTACCTTCTCTACACACATAGGCATCTACTTGTAGCAATAAATAGCCATTCCAAGAAAAGGGTTCCAATTCCGAAGAATACTTGTTGCGGCCTATTTTTTGCAATAAAATTCCATGAAATAATGTAATTTTCAGTACTTTAATGTGGGAAAACGTTTGTTCTGCATATAAAACAACAATGCACATTGTAGAACTCTCCTTGACGGGAACCCCGAGCGTCTGAACTGTATGCTGCGAAACGCATAATTTCTACGCTTTAGTATTATAGCAGATTTGCCAAATAATAATAATAATAATAATAATAATAATAATAATAATAATATTTAAGCATTGTTTGTCCTCATTAGGATTCCCCATAGGGGAATACTATTGTTTTTGCTGTTCTTCTTCTTCTTATTATTAGGATTCCCCATAGGAGAATACTATTGTTTTTTCCTGTTATTAGGATTCCCCATAGGGGAATACTATTGTTTTTGCTGTTCTTCTTCTTCTTCTTCTTCTTAGGATTTCCCAAAGGGGAATACTTTTGTTTTTGCTGTTCTTCTTCTTCTTCTTCTTCTTCTTAGGATTCCCCATAGGGGAATACTATTGTTTTTCCTGTTATTAGGATTCCCCATAGGGGAATACTATTGTTTTTCCTGTTATTCTTCTTCTTATTATTATTTTTCGTCAAAAAATTTCTTTCTAAAATTCTGAAAAAATTCATACTGAAAGTCTATGAAAAGTTATTCTAGTCCACCCAATTTTATTGACCTTGACCTAATTTTCAAGGTCACAGAGCCTTTTAAAGTGAAAATTTTGCAAATTTCAAAATGCAATATCTCAACATTTTGACAAATCCTTTCACAGGTGAGGGCATACAATAATTCTGTATCAAGTGACCCAATTTTAGGAAAGTAGGTCAGGTCAAGGTCAACCTATTGCAAAATATGCTCCAGGTGGTTGACACTCGGCAGCGGGTAAACCAGATGTCACAGAGCCACAAGGCTGATGTAAAATATTGCCCTACATATCTGTCCAGTGCAGTCGCTAATAATATTGACAATTGACTGATTCGTTTTTTTAATATAGATTTTTAAATATTAATAATTTCACAGATATAGTGACTTTGTCAATTTCTCCATGAAATCCTGATTTTTTGTGATAATATGCTATACGGCTGTTTCACGATCAGGGGTACAAAATAGGGGTCACATTGAGAGAAAAATGAACTCTGATGCATTTGTTTAATTTTGTAACAGATAAAAAGAATAACATCTTAACTATGATATCTACATTTTTTAGAGCACAAGATTAATTACTTTTTGTGCTACGCTCAAATTAACAGAACGCTCCTTAGACTATGATCTGGGGGTACGGACACTATACATTTAAGTAACTGATGCTTTTGTAACTGAAGTATCATATTGTTTACCAGTTATTTTTGCCAGAAGTCTAAAAAATGTCAAACTAAAGATATAACAGCAGTACTTTAACCAAAAGGATACAAGTACATGTATTAATCAAAGAGTTTTTAAGAGAAACACCGCAGCACGTTTTTCAGTGGATGCTGGAGCTTGGTTGTGTGTCATTCAGTGTGACTTTCATTCACCAGACTTTAATTTTAACTTTTCTTTCTGTTGCTGGACCTTTTTTTTATCTATTCATTTTTTTTTTTTTTTTTTNTATGATCTGGGGGTACGGACACTACACATTCAAGTAACTGATGCTTTTGTAACTGAAATATCATATTGTTTACCAGTTATTTTTGCCAAAAGTCTAAAAAATGTCAAACTAAAGATATAACAGCAGTACTTTAACCAAAAGGATACAAGTACATGTATTAATCAAAGAGTTTTTTGGAGAAACACCACAGCACGTTTTTCAGTGGATGCTGGAGCTTGGTTGTGTGTCATTCAGTGTGACTTTCATTCACCAGACTTAAATTTTAACTTTTCTTTCTGTTGCTTGACCTTTTTTATCTATTCATTTTTTTTCAGTCTTGATTCCTGTTTTTGGAGTCTTTTCTTCTTTTTCATCTCTCGTTAATTTGCACCTCTTGTTCTACTGTTTTCAGGATTGTTGGATTTCTGCTTCTCCTTAACTCTCTGTCAGTATGCCCTAATTTCTTCTCTTTACTTTAGTCTTTCTTGCTGGGCCAGCCTTGGATGATTCTTCTTTTTTTTTTTTGCTTCTATGCTATGTTACGTGCATTCAACGTCTTCCTTACGTGCTTCAGCAAGAGTATTAGCATCTTTACGGATATTAGCTCTTTGACGTCTTTTCTTTTTTTTTCAAAATTATTTTTTGCTGACAGTAAAATATTCAGGATCCCTTTTTATTTTCCTGTTTGGCTATTTGTTTATTGTCATCCATATTTGATACTTCATTCACTGAGAGTATAATAAATGTACTGTTAATTATTCATGCATTGAAGTGTTCGTACCCCCTCAACATATATCATATACATTAATCCATAGAATATTAATCCATAAACAATTTATTATTTTTGCAATAAGCTATATTTGGCAATATATTCAAACCAATATTGTTCATTTTGAATGCAAAGAGTAGCATCTTTACTGATATTATTTATTTGCAAAATCTCTTGCCTGACTCTGATCAATCAGTATCACTTTATTGAACATATATTTATATACAATGTTTTTTCTAAATCTATAAGACAAGAATGCATTTTATATAGTCTAAAACAATATTTTGCATCATATTTTGAAGTTTAATCATCATTGATATGTAGCCAGTTATCCAATGGTTAATGTATAACTTGGGGGTACGGACACTACAGTAGGGGTACGGACACTACATTTGGCACCAAATTTGTGCATATCTTTTCATAATAAGGGGTTATGTGCTATTTTCTTCCTGCAAAATAAATGTCAGTGTAGACATTATAGAATGATAAATTCAGACAGAATATGCTGTGGTTCCTAAATAAAATAGATAGGGGGGTACGGACACTAGAAAAATTAGGAGACACCAAGGGGCTCATGATTATAAATACCATTGCATTAATAATAATGGTTACATATGCACAACACCTTTCTTATGTTTAAGTCATAAAATGGTAAATTCATCTTATTATCACGTAGGTGATTTCAAAGTAATATTTGGCCTTATCAAATGTGTTTTTCATTGCATTACCAAAAATAAGTAAAATGTGTACAAAAGCCTGTTTCAGCAAATTGGTTAAAATAAATATTTACTCAGAACATATCTTTGGAAGAACCTACTAGAAGAGAAGACATATGTCGTGGGAATTACATACCAATATCACATTCACCACAAATCATTGACATAAAGGGCTAGTGCATCATATTTATGACCTAAGTTGTAAATGACCCATCGTAACAGCTAGAAATACATGTAGGTACTTTTTGGACACATAATTGGCCATATTTTTGTAAATTATAGTCCGATTATTATAATTCTTTTTTTTTATTTTGCTCCTATAAACAGTGTCTTTGATATCAGTCTATCAGGAATCTTCAATCATAAATTGTAAATTTATCAGACACTTGTTACATTAACCACATTTAATTGTTTACCCTGATTGTGAAACAGCCGTATAGTAAACTACCCCAAACTACCCCAAATACCCAACACCCCCAAATCAAGTGTCAAATTTGACCTTGACCCTCATTGTCAAGGTCATTTGGCTATTTCATGGAGTTTGCTAAAAGTGATGTTTTGTTGCCCCCCCACCCCCAATTCGCACATGCCCTTTCAGAATATGGGGTCAAATTTAACCCATGACGTTCACATGACCTTGTAAGAGCATTTCCACACTTATTTTGCAGGGGAATCCTCCGCCACTGGCTTCAGCCAGTTGCAGTCTTGTTAGGATTCCCCATAGGGGAATACTATTGTTTTTGCTGTTCTTATTAGGATTCCCCATAGGGGAATACTATTGTTTTTGGTATTATTATTATTATTATTATTATTATTATTCTTTCGACGCGTTTTTTTCGCAAAAATTCTGAAATAATTGTCATAGGTAGCCTATGGCAAGAATATGCTACAGAACCAGTTTCAGTGTCCTTGACCTATTTTGCAAGGTCACAGGGGCTTTTAAAGGCAAATTTTGTAAAATTTGAAATTACCATTAGGCCTAAAGTATAAGCCATATGGCTAAGGGCCTTATGGCCAGTAATACTGATGTAAATCCACAGATAATGACCTACTTTTATGCAATTAGGTCAAGGTCAAGGTCGCTAATTGCCAAACGGGCTCAAAGAAGGTTTGTTTCCGAGAATTCAAAAACCGGAAGGCCCAGAGCCCCAATCATAGTAGCAAATGATGCCCTATATATTTATCTAAGCTTAGCCATACTTTGGTAGCAACTGCCTAATTACCTTTTTAAATATAGATTTCTAAATATTTATGACATTGCAGAAATCGTGAGTTTGGCAATTTCTCCGTGAAACACTGGTTTTTGGTCATAGCATGCTATAGAAAACTACCCCAAACACATACCCAAAACCCCCAAATCAAATGTCAAATTTGACCTTGACCCTCATTTTGAAGGTCATTTGGCTATTTCATGGAGAAATATTGAAGTGGGCTAAAAGTGATGTTTTGTTGACCCCCCCCCCCCAATTCGCACTCTTTCAGAATATGGGGTCAAATTTAACCCGTGACCTTCACATGACCTTGTAAGAGCTTTTCCGCGCCTTTTTTGCAGGGGAATCCTTCGCCACTGGCTTTAGCCAGTTGCAGTCTAGTTATTATTCTTCTTATTATTATTATTATTTTTCGTCAAAAAATTTCTTTCTAAAATTCTGGAAAAATTCATACTGATAGCCTATGAAAAGTTATTCCAGTCCACCCAATTTTTTTGACCTTGACCTAATTTCCAAGGTCACAGAGCCTTTTAAAGTGAAAATTTTGGAAATTTCAAAATGCAATATCTTCTAGAATTTTCAACATTTTGACACATCCTTTCAAAGGTAAGGTCACACAATAATTCTATATCAAGTGACATAATTTAAGGAAAGTAGGTCAGGTCAAAGTCAACCTATTGCAAAATATGCTCCAGAAGGTTGACACTCGGCAGGGGGTAAACCAGATGTCACAGAGCCACAACAATGATGTAAAAAGTTGTCCTAGATATCTATCTAAGACAGTCGCTAATAATATTGACAATTGACTGATTAGTTTTTTTTAAATAGTTTTTTAAATATTAATAATTTCACAGAAATAGTGACTTTGTCAATTTCTCCATGAAATCCTGATTTTTTGTGATAACATGCTATAGTAAACTACCCCAAACATATACCCAACACCCCCGAATCAAATGTCAAATTTGACCTTGACCCTCATTTTCAAGGTCATTCGGCTATTTCATAGAGAAATATTGAAGTGGGCTAAAAGTGATGTTTTGTTGACCCCCCCACCCCCAATTCGCGCATGCCCTTTCAGAATATGGGGTCAAATTTAACCCATGACCTTCACATGACCTTGTAAGAGCATTTCAACACCTTTTTTTGCAGGGGAATCCTCCGCCACTGGCTTCAGCTAGTTGCAGTCTAGTTATTATTATTTTTCGTCAAAAAAATTCTTTCTAAAATTCTGAAAAAAAATTCATACTGATAGACTATTAAAAGTTATTCTGGTCCATCCAATTTCATTGACCTTGACCTAATTTTCAAGGTCACAGAGCCTTTTAAAGTGAAAATTTTGCAAATTTCAAAATGCAATATCTCCTAGAATTTTCAACATTTTGACAAATCCTTTCATAGGTGAGGTCACACAATAATTCTATATCATGTAACCCAATTTTAGGAAAGTAGGTCAGGTCAAGGTCAAAATTATTGCATGATATGCTCCAAATGGTTGACATTCGGCAGGGGGTAAACCAGATGTCACAGAGCCACAAGGATGATGTAGAAAGTTGCCCTGTATTACTATCCAGTGCAGTCGCTAATAATATTGACAATTGACCAATTAGTTTTTTTAATATAGATTTTTAAATATCAATAATTTCACAGAAATAGTGACTGTCAATTTCTCCATGAAATCCTGATTTTTTGTGATAACATGCTATAGGATACTACCCCAAACATATACCCAACACCCCCAAATCAAATGTCAAATTTGACCTTGAACTTCAATTTCAAGGTCATTTGGACATTTTTCTTTCCACACGTTTTTTTTCGCAAAAAATTGAAATAATTATCATAGGTAGAATATAGTCAGAATATGCTATAAACCAAAAAAATAGTGACCTTGACCCACTTTTCAAAGTCACAGGGGCATTTAAAGACGAAATTTGTAAAATTTGACATTGCAATTACAGGTATATGTATTATCTTATCCTGTTACTTGTTTTTAGAACGTGCTCCGCTGGATAGACAACACACCACTTGTATTCTCAGACTGGTACCATCCAGACTATGACAAACTCTTTATAGAGGAACGCTTCCGAACCGCGGCTAAATATTCAAAAAATGTTTTCAGCGACTTTGCATTCATGTCGAGATCAAATCTTCTTAACATTAGGCATCCTGCTTATGAGAGTGGTATATCATGTGCAGCTATGGTTGTCACTAACCCGCACTACTCGTCCAACTGGATCATGATTCCATGTCCGCGAGAATTCCATGCAGCCACTGTGATATGTGAATACCCAAGACACGCCAATGAAAGCAATCGGAGGCGAGTGTCACCGAAAACGACCAGAAATGTTACCTGTTCTGATTTTCAGTTTGAATGCGGAGACGGCACGTGTGTTTCTATAGATTCTCGGTGTGACGGACGAAAAGATTGCCTAGACGGAAGTGACGAAAATGCTACCTGTCATCCACTTCACTTTTGGCGTTGTAACAACGGACATAATCTTCATTTGTCCCGATTCTGTGACAAAGTTACCGATTGCTCTGACAACTCAGACGAAATAGGTTGTATCTATCCGCTTTGTAAATCAGATCAGTTCCGTTGTGGAAGTGGAGAATGCATTCAAATGAGTGAAAGATGCGACTTGATACCCCACTGTAAAGATGATTCAGATGAAGCACAGTGCGCAAATACCTACAAGAAGAAATTCTATTCTTGTTTTTCTGATACATTCATTCCGTATTCACAGAAACACGATGGCGTGGTAGACTGTCCAGGGCCCTATGAAGAAGACGAAGTAGACGAGTGGTCGTTAAAACAACCATCGAATGGGCCCTGTTGGTTTCGGCACTGGGATTGTCACAAGTACACCTGCGACAAATATTCTGATCAGGAAAAAACATTTTTCGTCGGTGAGCCTACGTCAGTTAAAAAATATAAAAATGTCCAGGTTTTCTCTCAGAACAAGGCTTGCTTTTACGAAAGAACTAAGTACGACATCCTATCAACATGCAGGACTGGGAAGCAACTTGTACAAAACGTGTCTCATATCAACTCAATGTCCTGGATATGGAATGATGTTCTTTTGCTTGAACCGTCGCCATTATGTTACGGGTTCACATGTCCCAAAGATTTATACCACCAATGCCCGTCGTCGTACTGCATACCTGCCAGATCAGTTTGCGACGGGATCAAAGACTGTCATGATGGCAGTGACGAAATTGCCTGTAACAGCTACTCCTGCCCAGGTATGTACAGATGTCGGGGGCAAAATAATTGCTTACCACAGAGACAGGTGCGGGACGGAATTCCTCAATGTAAACTGCGAGATGATGAAACATTCTATGGTTTTCAGTGTCCACCGGAGTGCTTTTGTGAAGGGTTTTCGGTTATTTGCCCTAGATCAGTATTGAAGAGGTCACCAAATTTTAATCAGAGTAGATTAACTGAGGCGCCTCTTATAATAGGAAGAGATATGGTAAGGAGTCTCGTTTTAAAAGATAATCATATATCAGAGGTCTCTTTGGATAAGTGGACGCAACTGTTAAATCTTGACTTATCAAGCAACTCACTGGTTGAAGTCCATAAAAGTATGTTTCGAGACACTGTCAATCTACGCAGAATAGATCTCTCAAAAAACAATATCAGCATCATCCGAAGTGGTGCATTTTCCAATATGATATCTCTTCAAGTGCTGAACATTAGCAACAACCCAATAACTTTCGTTCCGCGCTATTGTTTCCACAATCTTCCTGCTTTGCAGCATCTTGATCTGTCAGCTGGTCTCCTGCTTGTCCTGCAAAACTGTTCGTTTTATAACGTCTCCGTTGACTTTTTAAACATATCGAAAAACTTTGTCCAGACACTTAATGCCTGGCTGTTTTGTGGTTGGCACAAAGTGAGGGCGATTGATCTGACTGGAAACCCGTTGGAGGTCAAACAGGACGAGGCAACAAGTGATGTCGACGTTGTAATCGCAGATTCGTTCAGGATCTGCTGCATGTTTCATCAGTCAAATTTATGTCAGTCTCATGTTGATTTTTTTGCTTCGTGCTCAGATATGTTTATGGAAAAAGTAATTAAGTACTCATGTTTTGGTATAGGTCTTCTTACTGTGGTGGTGTCGCTAGGATTGCTAAAATCGTATTTTAGGTTTAAAGGACTGTTTCGGATGAAAGAAGTTGCTGTTGCATTGAATGTTATTGAAATGCAAATGGTTATACCAGTTATGATAATCTTTATTAACAGTATGCGGATGACAGATACTTCTTCCAACATGTCTAATTCTTGGCGCAGAAGCCCATCGTGTCACGTTGCATCGTTTTTCTACATTTTTCCTCAGGTTTGTGTTCCTATTATCATATTTTTTGCTGCTATACAGGCGATCATATTACGGGCCGCTGGAATCGAAAAAGAGCATTTGTTAAAGCGCATAGCATGCGTTGGTATAGTATTTGTCGTCACCGTGTCAGTAACCTTTTGTGTTCCTTTCTCCATGGAGGTATACATCCATACTGGTACCTGTTATCCTTTCGTTTTAAGCAGTCTTATGTCTGAAATACAGTATAATTCATTGGCGATTGAAATCACATATCTATCAATGTCTGTAATTTCTCTAACTACTTCTGCAGGAGTTTTTATGTATCTGTTGTATTCTCTGAGATCTCCGTCATCCCTTACCGATTTTCGCAGTATGTGCTGCTTGTTTGAAATTGCCTTATCCGATGCCATACGCTGGTTCCCGTTTATGGTCACGTGTATCTTGCACTTAAAGAACAATCCAGTGTCTGATTACGCTGCGCAGTGGGTGCAGTTAGTTATACTTAACATGCGGCCCATCGTATGTGCATTTATTCATATTTGTTTATGGCCTTTGTGGAAGAAAGTTGAGCGTTTCTTTGTTATGGCAGGGGTTGGGTCCACTAGTCAACCGGCATTGGAGTGGCAAATGGTAGAGACAAGAGATGAACATGAAGATGAACAGGAAGATGAACAGGAAGAAACGCAATTATAGAATAAATATAAACAATTGATGTACATAAAAAAGGATGTGTATTTTCTGAAATATTTCGTTTAAATTGTAGAATATCCCTTTTATTTCCGATTTGACGTGTTTTAACTTTAAAGCCTCATTCAGCTTTTTACATGTAGTTTTGTAAATGTAGGACTAGAGGCTGTGTAAGCTGGTCTGAATGTAAGACTGCATTGTTGCAATTGAAAAAAAAAATTTGTGACTTATCTGAATACTTTGGTTGACGCTTCTTTCAATTAACTGAAATGTGAAAAAAACCCGGCGAAGCTGTGGGTTTGACGAAAAGAAGACGTTAAAAAAATAACAAATTTATTTTTAAAAATAGTCATGATTCGAATATAGATACTATATGCATGTACGTAATCCGTAAAATTGCTCTCTGTAAAAATGAATGTTAATACGTAGTTGGAATTATCTGTTGTTTGAAAGAACAATTTCATTGGTACATATTATATATATATATATGTTTAATATAACAGTTTTATTGATGAACATTTTATAATTTATATAATTGTCTTTTAGAACCTTTTACATTAAAATGTAACACAAATTTTCCTGGTAATTTCCGTTACTGATATTTTATGATAACTAGTCTCATTTCTTTTGATTTGTTGTATTATCTGAATGTATAATTATATAATTATAATCAGATTTTTGTAAGATGCATTTTTAAGATATTCTTTTAATGAGAATTTTTTAAGATATTCACGATGTTTCAATCATTAGCGCTATATTCATTTACCAATAACCCGTCAGTGTGCATTAATTATGTGTATAAAAAGTATCTTCATCAATTTATGGTTTTACTTACTTTTCTATTTTTACTCCCGCTTACGCTGTGACGCGCGTTTGTTCGAGGAATGCAATCACCCCTAAAAGTGTATTTTTCAAACGGTGCAATTATGAAACAAGCATGCATACTGTCACATGAGATATTACAAGCTATATGCTGCTTACACCTTATGTTCGACCTGCAGTCCACACCCTCTACACGACTTGCATGTCGTGGTCTGAGGGGGATAAAGAGACTCCTTTTTACACTTGAACTTGGGGATGCGTGGCTTAGTTAATCACCACAAAAAAAGAGACAAATTGTCACCACAAATAAGAGACAAAATGAGACAAATTGACCAGTCTGCCCAGCTTCGCAATTAGCAAATCATCACTATCACATTGTGTACTAGGCAAGAGCGGTGTTGCGTCTGATACTTTAAAGAGCGTACTTATACAAGCCTTGAATACGTGTGATCTACCGGTGAATTCGGGGGCGATTTACACATCGAGCTGTATCTAATCCAGAATTTTCGCGAAAAAAACAAATTTACCACTAGAAATAGTAAATGTTCTCCATGACCCGTCACTCATTGGAATCGCCATCTTAAGAAATCGTAACAATGCGACTGTAAAATTATCCTTGGGGATTGATGCCCGGTGCCCAGACTATCCATCGCAATAAAGTAAAGTACTGAAGCCGGCTTTCTCATTGAGAAGAAAGAAAATTTATTTAAATCATGATTATACCAGTGCTTCTGTGGCCCCTCTGACCTTGGCAAAGCCAGTTAATAGGAAAAGGGTTCGAGTTCTGGTAAACTGCATCTGATTATTTGTGCTTTTTGTAGTTTCTGAGTCTCGTTTGTTTTATAAAAGAGAAAGCTCGCACGATTGGAGGGAGTTGGGTAGGTGTCAAAGTGCAGTCATTAGTATGCACGGTTGCAAAATTGAAGAGCAACCACGGTTCAAAATGACAATGACAAACCAGGAGTTCACTGAATTTTCATCATGCACAACAAATAACATGGTCAATAAAAGTACATTTTCAGGACCATGAGAGTTCAAATTCACATAATAAAAAAATCAAAAAGGAAACATAACAAAAAATATTCCAGTAAAGCTGCTTTTCATACTTTTAATCTAGCTGTATAAACATGATATGAATAACCCACTGAGTTTAAGGATAATAAGGCACATTACACAAAATATGTTTTTGTTTTTAACTTATTTTCAAAATTACACAACATTTACCTGTATAATTATCTCTGATTCCTAATCATGCGACACTGTTAATTTTAGACTTTCACAAACTGTAGCTAGCAAATAGCTAAACCTATAAGAGTTTACAGGGAAACCTCAACGTGTGTTTTATGTGATCTCATTTAATGGCCTCTTGAAAGTTAATTGGACAAGTGACTTAATGGCTCTGAACTTAGCTAGTGATTACCTAAGAGACAATTACAGACTGACCAGTGACTATCTATATAACACCACGGACTATGTGAAAAAATGAAAATTTCATAAAGGATTGCATTGCTTCCAAAACAGATAGCAATCACGCTGATTTTCTAACACAAGCTGCACTGCACCCCCATAAATATTTTCAGTAAATTTGAGAGTCATAAGTAACTTGGTTTTCCCTTAATGGTCATCCTGGCAGCAGTGTCCAAAATAGGGGTTTCTTCAACGTTTATGTGATATTACATAATGCTTAACAGGATATCTTCGGACTTGATCTGTATATTCGTCAGAATGATTACTCCTGTGAGTTGCAAGACAATAGACCTATCCGTTTTCCTTGAAATATGTTATCAGTGTTGCATATATGCTGAAAAAAGTGAAAAAAACAGCATTACTTAAAAAAGTCCTCAATAATGCTGATTTTCGAACTCAACCTGCGTATTATGAATATTCATCAGTGCTGTAAGTCTCAAGCCAAAAAGTAAAACGGTTTTCCACTTATTGTGTTCTCGGCGTTTCATAGATGCTGAAAAAACAAGCCAACAACATCAATCTTTGGAAAAAATGGTATGATCATGCTGATTTTCGAACTCGACCTGCTAATTATGAATATCCATCAGTTCTGTAAGTTTCAAGCCAAAAGGTTAAATGGTTTTCCACTTATTGTGTTATCGGTGGTGAAAGGGCACGGCGATTACGGCAACGACAGACGCATGTGATGGCTATATGTACAGGCGCATCTATGTGTGTACATAAAAATTCAGGTTGAGAACCAACAATAGCTATAAAAGTGCCCATTGGCTTTATACATTTATTGTTACATTAGGCAGAGCGCGGCAATCATACATCTTTTGGGGTATAAATGAGTGTTATAATAATAATAATAATAATAATAATAATAATAATAATTTATTAAGCCAATAAAATACAAATGTATAAAATCGGGAATCTTTTGCCCTGTAGTAGCGCCATTGAAATATAAAGAATGAAAATTAAAATTATATGTTAGAGTTAAAAATAGTTACTGCCGAAGGATAAAAGCTATTTAAAAATCGCTTACTACCCTTAAAAGCTAAGAGTCTCGAATTGCTAGGTAAAAATTTAAAAAGGGTATGGGCTGGATGGGAACTGTCTGTCATTATTGATAATGTTTTCTTTTTAGTCCTGTCTAGATATATAGCATGGACGGGAGTTAGATCTGTGCCAATTACAATCTCTGCAGTTTCGACGATCTTTTCCAACTTGTTCCTCTCCTCCACAGTTGCACGTCCATACCAAACAGTTACTGAATAAGTTAAAATACTCTCTAAAACACACCTGTAAAAGTTCGTTAGAATAAACACATTTCTGGTAAAAGCTTTCAATTTCCTTAAGAAATACATTCGTTGACGTGCCTTTTTCAATAGCTTCGTGATGTTATCGCCCCAGGTTAACCTATTATTCAGCTGAACCCCTAGTAATTTATAATTAGAAACCTGTTCGACCGCTTTACCGTTAACTTCCAAGGGATTTTTACTTGTCTGATTTCTTCTGAAGTCTATGATCATTTCTTTTGTTTTGCTCACATTTAATATCAAGTCATTGTCTGTGCACCAATTTACTAAACTTGTAACCGACTGCCTGTATGACCTCTCATCATTATGGTGTATCAAGCCGACTAAAGTTGTGTCATCGGCAAACTTCATTAAAAATGTATTTTCCTCCCTCGCCACACAGTCGTGGGTGAATAACGTATATAAACAAGGTGATAAGACGCAGCCCTGGGGTGTGCCAGTGTTTTAAACTAGTGTCTGAGAAGTTAAAACCGACTTTTACTGACTGTTTTCTATTTAAAAGAAAATCTAAAATCCAATCGCAGAGTGCTGGTGGAAAATTAAGATCAGCCAAAAGTTTAAAATACAATTTGCTTGGTACGATAGTATTAAATGCTGAGCTATAGTCAACAAATAAAATTCTAACATAGGCATTTTTACAATCTAGATGTTCAAGAACTTTGTGTAAACACATAGAAAGAGCATCGTCTACACTTCTGTTACTGCGGTAGGCAAATTGGAGTGGATCAAAGCTATTTGGCACTAAAGTTTTAATAAAAGACAAAACAAGTTTTTTGAATATCTTCATAGGCACCGGTGTCAAAGCAACAGGACGGAGATCATTTGAATTCTCTACAGTTTTACTTTTTGGCATAGGTGTGATGGTTGCTGTCTTCTATATTTCAGGCACTCTGCACATTTCAATTGACCAGTTGAATATCTGCGAACACATCTGAAAGCTGGGCTGCGCATTCCTTTAAAAGTCGTGATGTTATACTGTCAGGGCCTGGAGCTTTCCTGGTGTTTAAAGCCGAGAAATAACACTTGACTTGCCATGATTGAATAGTAAATGGCGGCACGCGCTCCCCTTGGGTTGGTGTGTGGACCTGAGTGTGGTTGGTCCTATCAAAACGAGAATAAAACTCATTCAACTTCTTAGGGAGTGTGGAGTCCTCTGTATCAACGGCACGTCTGGACCCTTTATACTGTGTGACAAGAGCGATATTGTCCCAGAGATCCTTTGCACTATTGGACTGGAATTTCTGTTCGATTTTTGAATTCATCTTTTTCTTTGCTTTTTTGATGGCAGTTTTTAGGTCCAATTTTGTTTTATGATATGCTGCAACATCTGTTTCTTTCTCACGGTACGCTTGGTCTTTAGCTTTTATAAGATTCTTTATGTTCTTGTCAACCCACAGTTTAGTGTTCGGGTATTGCTTAATAGTCCTAGAAGGAATGCAGATCTCTTCACAAAACTTGATGTATTCAGTTACCACTAGAGTGAAGTCATGGATGCTGTTGTCCGATTTAAGGGCTGCCCAATCAGTGGATTCGAAGCAATCATGCAAGCTGTCTGTGGCAGACTTTGAGAAGGATTTCACGTTTCGGGATAATGGTTTCGCACTTTTCAATGCAGTTCTGTAGACAGGTATCAGTAATACAGTGCAGTGGTCCGAATTTCCAAGGCTCGATCGCTTAATTGCTTTGTAGGCATTCTTCGTCGCACAATAACAATAGTCCAGTACGTTATTGCCCCTTGTGGGGAATGTAATGTATTGGCGGTAGTTTGATAGAGCTGATTTCAGGTTAGCCTTATTAAAATCACCTAGGATAATGGAAACTGAGTCTGGAAGGGAGTTTTCCTTTGACAAAATGACTGATGACAAAGTCCTAATAGCATGTATATTATCCGCCTTGGGGTGAATATAAACGCCTGTGATGAAAATGCATGGAAACTCCCGAGGCAAGTAGAATGCTGATCATGCTGATTTTCGAACTTGACCTGCGTATTATGAATATTCATCAGTTCTGTAAATTTGAATATAAAATGTAAAACGGTATTCCACTAATCGTGTTATCACTGAGTGCACGGCGACGACGGCGACGGTGACGACAGACGCAGGTGACGGCTATATGTACAGACACATCTGTGTCTGTACATAAAAACAGCATAAATTCCCTAAAAGTGACCCAATCATGCTGATTTTGGAACTTGACCTGCGTATTATGAATATTCATCAGTTCTGTAAGTTTCAAGCCAAAAGGTAAAATGGTTTTCCACTTATTGTGTTATCGGTGCTGCATATATGCTGAAAAAAGTGAAAAAACAGCATTAATTCCCTAAAAGTGACCCGATCATGCTGATTTTCGAACTTGACCTGCGTATTATGAATATTCATCAGTTCTGTAAGTTTCAAACCAAAAGAAAAAACAGTTTTCCACTTATCGTGTTATCGGTAAAAGTGCACGGGGACGGCGACGACAGACGCAGATGACGGCTATATGTACAGACGCATCTGTGTCTGTACATAAAAAAAAACAAATCAATCAATCAAAAAATAAATAAATAAAATGAAACAGTATTAAATCCTAGAGCAATGCATTCCACCAAACACTACAAATACATCATACCTGCTGAGGGTTCAGGCTAATAGCCTCCCTGTCCACCCTGTCCACTTGGTCATTGAGATCATAACTCATGCTGCTGTCAGCTCCTATGTTCTGCTTTGTCATACTATGACTTTCTGCTGAAAAGGGAAATGTTTGTGAGCACATCTTGCAGATTTCCAAACAATGACAATTAGCACACTATGATAGTGACTAAGGTAGTCATTGGTGCTTTCCAATATTCAGTGTACTTTCACCAAAGAATTGCTAAGAACACTTTGAAGGTACAAACAGTATCAATACTTAAATTTTTTTATTACCAATAGAACTTTGATCCTTATTGAAATTGATGTTCGACAGATCACTTCCCATTGCAGGAGCTTATATGTGCAACATCATGAATCCCAAATGAATAAGAAACTAGAGGATCAGAGGAGAAGCAGTGATGGTAACATGCCGGCGGAACGATCCTGATAGGACTAAAACCAGGTGTACCGCCAGCGCCAATGCTGGTGGTACAATAAAGTGTGATTATAATTAACAAATGTCAAATACCCCACTTTTTTCAGCATGATGATAATTGTGAAAATTATCACTCTAAGCTACTCTCAAAATTGTGCTGACAGGATCCCTATCAACTTTTTAGAAATTAAATTTCAAGGAGCTACTGAAATATTTGCGGATAAGAACAGATAACATTGATAACTTGTTTTTAGAGTACTACGTTAATTTTAAAAACATGAGTTTTTCAGTGCCCCGTTATATCATATGGAAAAGAGCACTGTGTACTGGTTTAGAAAATAAGAGAAATTTACATCCGACACCAGGAAAATATGTCTGAGATTGGACATTTTTACATCTGACCTACTTCAAAAACATCAGCAATTACCAAATGGTGGGAACAAATTTTATTTGCCCCTTAAATTGATCATGTTTCTAGATGGGCTAGTGAGAGGAATGCAAGATGAACTTTTTCTGGTATTACCTTTGGCAGGTGTTTCTTGATTGCCAGAAACCAATACAGGTGGAGTCAAACATCTGTCATCAGCAACAGCAATGGTACTTGTATCTAATAAAGTAATAAAATATAAATGAATAAAAATTGAAGTACGGTTATTAGTAATAGATTTCAAATGCCCCACTTTTTTTCACTGTGATAATAATAATTCACAATTTAACTTCATAGCCTTCTCTCAATATTTGCTACGCAACAGGGTCCCTTTTAACTTTTTTGGAAATTTTATGACTTAAATTGATCATGTTTCTAGATTGGCTAGTGAGAGGAAAGCAAGATGAACTTCTTCTGGTATTACCTATAGCTGGGTATTCTTCATTGTCAGAAACTAAGACAGGTTGAGCCAAACATCTGTCATCAGCAACAGCAGTTGGGTTTGCATCTAATAAAATAATAAAATAAATGAATTACTATAGTTTGGTTTCAAGGTACAAATTTAAAATGTCTTACTTTCTTTCACTGTGACAAAAATTCAAAATTCATCACATTTAGCTACTCTCAAAAGCGAGCTATTCAATGTGCCGATTGTTTTCAGGACTTTTCTTTTAAATTAAATTTCTAGGCATTAAAATATTTTTTAGGACAAACTAATTCATTTTCGTTCATTTATAGTCTGAGTGACTATTAAAAATAGATAAAAGTATAGTTCCTTCAATAATTATTTCCAAAAATAATTTTTTTCAATTTCTCTACCATTTTTACTGGCCAAAATATTGATAAACTTATAATCACTTGCCTCCCCCACCGATAAAAAAAAAGAAAATAAAAAAAAATAAAAATAAAAGAAAATTAAAAATAAATAAATAAATAAATAGATAAAAATAAATTTTAAGCTCTTATTTTTTGTTCCTTTATGTTGGTGAAAAAAAAAAAGGTTGAACAATGGCGACAATAACAGTTCATCACCTCTTCAGGCAGTAACATCACAATTTTAGGTGCTCTACATATTGCCTTTTATTTGTCTCAGACAAGGCTTTTTCTGTTAATCCCATAAACAGATATTTTCCCCCGTCCTGCTCACCTGTACACTGCACTCCATGTTCACTCAAACGTTTCTCAGCCTGTCCACATAACATCCAAATGTGTTCAGCAGACTTCTCCCCATTAGCAGCAAGACACAGAGTGTCCACAAGTTGTGGCGGCTACAGTGAAATTTAAAAAAAAAATATATCCCATGCAATTGATTTTACTAAATTATATTTTGTGGCACCTACAAAACTTTTCTTTTCATAACTTGTGTATAAAAATATATTGAAAAACCCTTGCCACCTGCCAAACATTAAAACATGGTTTTGAGCCACATGCAACCCAAAAGCCAAGGTTTATAAAATCTGTTACAGTTACAGTAGATAGTGACAGAATTATGGTGAGTGTTATGAAGATAACAGGTTGAGATGTCGGCGAAATATTAAACTTTTCCCAAAAAAAAGTCATGAAGTGCAAGCTTGTCACAATACACAACCCTAGTGCCTACCAAGTTTTCTTTACATTTCTTCCAGTCTGAACGTGTTAGGGGCCAAGTAGTGAAGTGACATGGCAACAGCAGCTGAAGCATGACCTTGGCACAATCTTCAATATCTTGACTTGCTTTGCTTGCTGAGAAGTTGGTAAGTTTTTTCATATTGATGAACCTCACACTATTTTCTCCACTTTTATTGATCACAATATCAGCCACTGGAAACATTTGATGGATGTAAAATAATATTTTAGTATCACACAGGTATCAATATAATAATTATTATCGTTATTATATCAAACATGCTTTATCATAAAATCTGCATTTGGAGAGGAAGAATGTTGTCATTCGCAACTTAAAAGAAGCATTCTATTCATTAACTTTGCTTTTTTGTGTAATTCTTCTGTAAATACAGTAATAGTAACTGATATGAGATACAGAATTTTAATGTACTTGTGGGTTCTTTTATACAATTCAGATATGAACATTGTAAATGACTTGAACCTCAGACAAGGATCATCTATTGTAAAAAATACAAAAAGTAACAAATCTGTTTATTTCTTAGTACTATTTCTCTAAACTAGTGTGGCAATTTTGGCAAACTTATATGCATTTACACACATTCTACAGGGCCAGGGCTGATTCCCTTTCCATGCAGGTTGGCTAGCCTCCTCCAAAATGAGGTTATAACTTGCATGAGACTTTGAACACTGCCCATGTGAGAGCGCCAAACCTCAGCACTTTCCCAGGATGAAGCTGAAAGAAAAACCAAGATGATCACTGTAGTGTTTCCCCCGGGTTTCAAGGTCTGTGAGGTGGCGGGGCAATTTGGGATCCTGGCAAAACTAGGGGGAGTTTTGAGGGGCATGCTCCTCTGTAAAAATATTTAAAATCAAGGTGCAATTTTAGTGCACTTTATGCTATTTTGAACGGATTTTTTCAACATTTTATGGAAGGGAATCTACAATGTATGCTCACATTACATTTAACTTTAATTAGCTGTACATACAACAAGAAAATGTTCAATATCAAGAATATGGGATCTAAATTAATGGCAAGAGGTGACATTTATACAGTTGATGGTCTTGTATTTAATTCCAAATTTTATTTGCCTGAAGCACTGCTGAAAATAAATCACTTACCGAGCATGGCAGGATAGAAGAAAAAGATCATGCTGGAATCTGCCATCATGAAGACACAGCTATGGACTAATTCCCCCTGATATGCGACAAATGTTTTTGCAAAGAAAAGGCGCAATTTTTTGGAAGTGACCTGAAAAAGAAAAATGCACCAGCATCAATTTTACAACATCCAGAGATGTACATCTAAGTGTAAAGCAAACATGTATTAGAATAACATCCTTTTTAAAGAATGCATTCTGTCCCTAAGTTATGCTAGTGCTCAATCTTACGCATTCTTTTTTGAGAAGTCTTGGCATATAATTAACATTCACTGAGAGACCATTAAAAGATTGTGCAGTTTTCCTTTCAAGTAGGTCCGTCATATTTAGGTCTCGGCCTTGTTAGACCTTGTCTCTTCTCGATGTGAATGCTCTCTTAGTACAAGTACCAAAGGCTCAATTCAAAATCTATTTTCTAAAAGTCTATTTTTTATTTGCGGTATCTTGTGATCATGGTCTGTGCCCTGAATACCCCGCGGCGTAATTACTGGCAGCGCGAGCCAGTTTCTTCCAAAGCTGTAATTAATTCTCGGCTGCGCTCGGAGTGATCGGAGCCAAAGACTATAGTGAAGTATCTCAGACACATCACTTCAGGTGTTTATAGAATAATGGCTCAAAAAACTTTGTTATGATGCAAAACTTGAACAATGGTGTTAAAATACTAACCCGAACTTTAATCAGCTGATGCTCAGGGCCTGCAACTAGTTGTGCCTTTACATGCCCAAAGCCAACTATTCCAATATCATGTCCCATGTCAACATTTTCAACAGGCAACATATTTCCATCAGTCCTTTGTTGCTATAAAATACAAATTTAACAATATATTAATATGGTATTGATTCTAATAAATATAAAATTATTAATTTTAAACAGTAATGCTCAATCACCATATGAAAGTATAAGACAACATTATTGTTTTAACTAAGGCCACACTTTTTTATATTTATGGATGACATCCTGCGCGCGCACCAATTTTCGTCCCTTCTCAAAAAAAAAAAAAAAAAAAAAAATCATCAGCGATCATCGCCCGGAAAATTTCAGTTACATTCTGTCCAAAGTACCCTAGGCTCTAGATTCTGGTATTGCCAGCTCGATCTTGATTTCATATATAACCCATAGTAGCAATACCAGGCTCTAGCGAACAGCAGCAACTCGGGGGCGTTCTTCTTCAAAATTCTGCCTGGGGCGCTTCCATATTTGAAAGTCACACGTAACAGCTGTGTCCGCCTGGATCCATATTTGGAAGTCATAAGTCTCGTACGTCACAGGTTTGGCAGCCTGGAGCTGCCTTTCCCACCTTGCGCTGAAGTCTCGTGTAGGCGAGACAAGAAGCAAATAAAGTGCCTGACGCGGAGTTAGAAGTTTGAATTGAAAATATCTTGCAGTCGAAGGTCAGTGCCACAATACAAGCAACATTCTGCTGTAAAAACTTATTTTCGTGTAGCCATTGTGCAGCCCTTATATCGGGCATACAGTGTAGCTGTCAAATTTGGCACATGGCAAGCACATGTATTGTGCACGTGTATATCTCAGGACTAAATGTTCTTTGATAAGCAAAAAATACAAAAACATTGGATATATCTTTTCTTTCCGAAGAATATTATTTATTTTTTCACTTTACATCTTAAATACAGCAAATAAAATTAAATAAAGCAGAATTAAATTTGTTTTACGTTTTATTTTGGTCTGATGACATTCAACTGCAGATTCACTGGAGCAGTTCTATTTGATTGACGGAAACCTAACATGGCCGCTGGTCTTCAGTGCTAGTAAAAGCGACTCCACCACAAGGTATATTTAGCAAGCTAGCTTTTACGTTGCTCTGACACTCAGGGTAGTCCAAAGCAGCACATACCAGGTTTTTATGTAGTGAAAAAAGGGTCGACAAGAATGTATTTGGTGGACTGAAGGTCGGACAGGCCACCCAATGTAGTTGGCTGCTACATGTGAGTCCAAGTAGACAAAATGGCATCGTCCGAAATTACCTTTTTTAGATTTGGTAGTAGGAAGCATAGGCCTATCTTTGCTTCATTTTTTTTAACAATTCTGTGAAATGTTCACAATGCTTTAATTTTCTGAGAGAACAAATAAAGACACGCTGTTTATTTGATATTTGTTTTATTGATTGCTATACCAACAGAATGCATGAAATAACCTTAAATAGATTTGGTAATATGCAGCATATATATTCATGACATTTTACCTTTCTACAAAGTAGGCCCTATTCACAATGCTTTAATATTTTGAGAGCATGGATAAAGGCATGTTGTTAGTTTGATACGTGTTTCTAGATCTGTGGTAAATTAGTGTTTCCAGCTGTGTACTGAAAACATAACTTTTCTTTTCTTAGGAATTTTTTTTTTTTTTTTTTGGACTGCTTTTTTTTTTTTTTCGCCCGCTCGCACCGATTTTGTGATCCCCAGAGATTGTCATCCATAAAAATAAAAAAGTGTGGCCTAAAGACAATCCATTGGGTGACTGGCACTATTTAAATAATTGTTAAGTAGCATTACTAAGTACTTACTTAATATGATTTATTTCAGAGAAGATTGGGTATACAATTTATTGACTACATATAATAACTGATATACAGGCATAGCAAATTCTTATTCAGAGAAAAGGATGGTGCAAAGATGGCTTTTTTTACACTAGACACTGAAATAACCAACAAAAAATTCTAGTAGGGCTACTCTTTAAGACAAAAAATTGACAATTTTAAATAATTTTATGAGGCGTATCTGTTTCAATATACATACTTCTAGTTCAAGGTTGACAGGAACCTGAGCATCAGGTGATTCCAGAACAGAATCGAGGATCTCTTGAAGTATCTCTATCTGTTGTCCTGCTGGTGTATGCGCCATGCTGCGCCTGGAAAAACAGTACTTAGTCAAAGGAACTGTGGAATAAGTGTTTCAACAATTTACTAAATTAATCAATGCACCACGATGCAGAATCCTTGTGCTACGAGAATTCCCGTGATTACCAGTTAGCAAGTCCAAACACTAAACGGACAATTAAAAGTCTATTTTGTCTTTGTCACCCGTCAGTTCATGTGTGAATTCAGGCAGTTCACCACAGAAATGCTCCTTGTCCACCTCCCACAGATTATTTTCCCACTGACTTCTTCTAAAATCTTCACTATACTGCCTAATTCACTTTCAGACTACAAATAGAGAAGTTATATTTAATGAGGTTGACTTCTCTTTCACTGTACAAGAAATCACTACCGCCGCCAAGAAGCTTAAAAATAACAAAACCCCAGGTATGGATGGTATCCCGAACGAACTCCTCAGAGAGGGAATAGACTACTTGGCACCAGTTTTATGTAAAGTTTTCAATGCCATATACATAAGCAGTTGTTTCCCAGATGCTTGGCGGCTTAGTACCCTAACAATGCTACACAAAAAGGGAGATAGGACAGACCCCAAAAACTATAGAGGAATTGCTATCTCAAGTAATATTTGTAAACTTTTTTGTCAAATTCTTAACAGTAGGATCAACAAATTTATTTATAAGAACTGCATTATACCTGAAAACCAAATTGGCTTTACAAAAGGCGCCCGTACCAGTGACCATCTACTAACCTTAAAGACCCTCATAGATAAATACATAAACAAGGCCTCCAAATCCAAATTTTATGTCTGTTTTGTTGACTTCTCTTCGGCATTTGACACGGTCTGGAGAAATGCCCTACTCCACAAACTCATCCTTTCCAATTTTAGTTCTAAATTTATAAATATAATCCATAGCATGAACAGCTCTACTCAATTCTCTATTATTTGCAACAATAAACTAACCAAACCCATAAACTCCACGGTAGGCGTGAAACAAGGCTGCGTATTAAGTCCCTCCCTTTTCAATCTCTTCCTAAGCGACCTACCAAATATTTTTGATGTTAATAAAGAAAACGACCCTGCCTATTTAAATAACAAACCTGTAAGTTGCCTCATGTACGCTGATGACCTGGTCCTCATCTCACAAAGTGCCCAAGGACTACAACACTCTCTAAACCTACTCCACAATTACTGCACCAAATGGAAACTTATCATCAATATAGCAAAAACCAAAATCATCATATTTAATAAGGCTGGCCATCTCCTGAAAACCAACCAATTTAAGTTAGGCACAAATCCAGTAGAAAACACCTCCGAATATTGTTACCTCGGCCTGACCTTCACTCCATCCGGCAAATTCACCAAGGCCATGGAGGATCTAAAAAATAAAGCACTCAAAGTATTTTTCAAATTAAGAAATCAGCTATTTTCAGCACCCACAAAAATTGCCTTAAAGTTATTCAAATCACTCCTACTTCCAATCCTTAGCTATGGGTGCGAAATTTGGGCCTCTTACTTACTACGTAATTTGACCATTGAAAATTTTTTTAATATATGCGAAAAGCCCCCTGCTGAACTCGTCCACCTAAAAACCTGTAAAACCATACTAGGGATTAACAAAATCTCTACTAATCATGCTGCACGTGGTGAGCTAGGCAGCTTCCCCATTCTCATCCAATTACTGTCACTGTCCATTAAATATTGGTGCCACCTGTACAAAACCATATACAATGGTCAGTCTACTTTAGTCACCGATGCTCTGATTGAGAACAGATCCTTATCCTCATCCGGTGTGTTTACATGGTCCTCTGGTATAAAAACTGTTCTTAACATGAACAACCTGGGAAAGTTATGGTCTAATCCAGTCTCAGTATCTGGTAAGATAGCTCAGGCCTTGACCAAAAAGACTCTGCACTCTGCATATCAGGACCAGTGGGCTACATTGATGAGCAGAACGGGTAGTGATAATAAACTAAGAACCTATGTTAAATTTAAGAAGGAATTTGTGTGTGAAAATTACACCCACATGGCCCCCAAAAATATCAGAGTGTAGTGTTCACAAATATAATTCCCAGACATGTAAATTAATTTGATTAGAGTCGATTGCTTGTGCACTCGACTCGTTTTATGGCCTTACCTGTAGTTATGTAACTTAAGTGGACGTGTGCAATTTGAATAATTAAAATTAGTATGTACCACCAAATACTGCAGCACAGAATCCACCTATAGATAAGAAATACATATAAAAAGATGTCTAGAATTAAGATCGGGAGGGCAGACTGAAGAATACTCGAAGGAGACCGCTCGACGGAGCTATGGGAGACGGCCTAGAGCTTGGAGACTTCACGTATAGAACATGTAGTAAGAGATCGTCAACGAATAAACCATTAAACTGGTCATTATGTGGACTTGGGTTTTCTTTGCACGACATTACGTAAATCTGACACGAACCATGGAATTTCGAATTGCGTTATCCACTGAGTAAGTTTAAAACGTAATGTCCTATTTCGAGCCCACACTTGAATTAAGCGTTCTAAATTATATAAGTTTAGGACATTCATCTCATATGTATATGTAAAGGTACATAACAAGAGCTAACTTCTGCAAATTAAGTGTAAGCGCCCACAATCTCTCTATTGAACGGGGCAGGTACTGCAAGCCAAAAATCCCTGCAGAGTTGAGATTGTGCAAACTTTGTGATTCGAATAAAGTAGAAGATGAGTTCCACCTCCTGCTAGAGTGCAAAGCGTATGACTCAATACGTGATTCCTTCAGAGGGCAGCTGTCAGAGTTCCTACCCCTAGGTGACCTCAGCAATAATAAACTGTTTAATCTTCTTATGGGTGCTCAAGACATTCTTAGAATGGTTATGTGTTTTGTAAATAGATGCTTAAAACAAAGAGAACAGGCCCTCTCATAATACATTGTACTCTCTCCAATGTACCCATTCTAATTCATCACCTACATGTATAGATTATCATCATACATTCCATATATAACTTCTTATAAATTAACTTATTGATCTTATGCTGCATGTAAACATTGAAATCATGTATATTTATTTATTTACTTGTTTGTACTGTTGTAGTTAGATGTAATTGTCTTTGATTGTACCTTATTTGTGAAGGTGTATCAATAAAGAATCCAATCTATGTCTGTAAAGTGTTATTCAAAAGAAATATAGCTCAAATTATTGCTGTCAGACTCACTGTCACTTACAAAGCCCGAAAATTCAGACCCAGAGCTCTCATCAAAATACTCCGTATTCCCTCCTCATGTAGATTTCCCTTTAAAATGTTTACATTTTGTTCTATATAGTACTCTCCTTTTTATTGGCCAAAAGAAAGACAACAACCAATCAGAAAACGAGCTATTTAAAATTTACCTATCAAAGTTTCTTTCTCATGCCGTCGTGAGGGGGGGGCGCCATGATTGGACCATATGACCGCTGTCGGGAATTAAGGGCAAGGCCACACTTTTTTATCTTTATGGATGACATCCTGTGCGCGCACCGATTTTCGTCTGTTCTCCCCCCAAAGAAGTCGGTTGTCGCAAACGTCGTTATTGAATTTGCCGGAAAATGCAATCGGCAATCCTCGGCTAATTCCGCAAGCTCCGTACTGTCCATGTTATTGTTAAGTTAGTATCAGAAGTTTGTTCTTGAAAATCAGACGTAATAATGTAAGGCAAAAAAAAAAAAAAAAAAAAAAAAAAAATATATATATATATATATTTTTTTTTATTTATTATTTTTATTTATTTATATATTTATTTATTT
>NW_019776056.1:46289-56776 GCF_001039355.2 Lingula anatina | reverse complement strand
AAAAAAAAAAAAAAAAAAAAAAAAATATATATATATATATATATATATATATATATATATATATATATATATATATATATATATATATATGAAAAAAAAGAAATAAAGAACAGCAATTATTTTGCCCCGACTGGTTTCATTGCATCTTCAGGGAGTTTGTTTATTTTGGATGCTAATGGTGTCATAAAGACTCAATGTGATGTCTCTGACAATGTGTATTTGATTAATTGTTGCTCTTACCAATGCTTCAGCTATTACCTGTTTAAAAAATGTAGGCTATATAGTGTAATATGTATATATTGTATAGAGTATAATGTTATTATGTTGCAAAAAAGTAAAACTTTTGGAAAAATGGTTTGATCAAGATTATTTTTAAACTTGACTTGTATTTTTAAATTACTAAATTAATATCTGTCAGTTCCATAAGTTTCCACTAATCACATGTTGTACATGCCTGTATATAATACGTTGGAATACGATGATATATCTTAAAGAAATAACTCAGTTACTCTTCATTTTGCCTGAAAAAGCACCTTACAATGGATTTTCCTGCGACAAAAAACAAGTTTCCCACATTTAGCAATGTTTATCAAATCTGTTCGGACATGCAAGGTTTATCAATTGTTTTTTTTTTCATTTTTTGGTTATAATTGCTTAGATTATTTAGAAGGTAGCCATTTATCAAGGTCCACATGGTTGTATGGCAAGCACAGATTTCAGAATAATTGCGATAACCTATTGTTGTTAAAATGGAATTTATTATATATCTATGCGTTGTTTACAATGTATTTATTGTAGAATTTTGAAACTCATATTAAGAGTTTTTATAACTTTAGAAAACACTTATTTTAATACTTCAATGAATAATATATGATGACAAGGAAGTGGCACTGGTGGATGACCTCTGTCCCCTCCCGTGTGATCTCTTGGCTTTGTCTGTTCAACAGGTCATATGTCACTGAAATCTTTGGTCTTAGGTCACTTCAACAGGCTGTTTGAGACCATAGCAATTGTCTGAAGGCTCACTGGTCTGAAGGTGTGTTTTTCTGAAGGTCTTGTAGCCTGACGGTTTGATAGAATATATGAGTAAAGTGTATAATATACTGGTAATAGAATAAAGTTCATCTGAGACGTGAAAAAGGCGAGACAAAAATGAAAATTCAGGAAGCAGGCCTACTTTCTACTTGGGCCATAGATAAATATAATCATTAAGTGGACATTTCTGTCATGGATTAGCCAAAGACACACCTGTGAATATGTAGTGAAAAAAAGACAAAAATTTTATGATTTTCGGTCCAATAGAGCTTTAGACTGTCGCCACACCCCTGTCTGTCCAAGTGGAACATTCCACCTAGTTTTCATGATTAATTCAAAAGAACCAATGCATATCCATCAATATGGATTGGATATCTGATGGACATTGCTATGTGCTTGTGTTGAGTTCTTAAAATCTTCTTTTATTAATGTCTGGTGTTCTTCCCTTCGGGTTACATGCTTTCATCATCATCACTGATGGCCCACACCTGAAAACACAATACAGCCATTAGAAAGTTCACCTACCACAATGTTGTCACTGTGATCATCAGTGATTCAATAGCTCAAATGCCACAATGCCTTCTGTAACAGTATATTTTATATCTTTAAAGTAAGCTCATATCACACAATATCTGGTTCACATATTTGGTAGAAAAGTAAATAGTGAATAGAGAGACAAGATAATGTTTTTTACAGATGAGGCAAGAAGAAGGGTTGAACTGTTTCACCTTACAGAAAAAACTTTTTTTGTAAATGTTTATTAAGGACAATTTTCCACTGTACAATCTTTCTACAGGAAACAATGAAATTCACCATAGGTCATATTGTTATTAGTGAGCTTAACTAACATGTTTTGTATGTATATGTCATAGTGATTTGTAAAATAAACCATATCACAACCTAGTTAATACTTCACAACAGAATATTACCCCAAATCTATGGGAAAAACCACTTACAATGGACAAAGTATTCTAAATGCAAACTAGTACAGAAGGCAACCCTAAATAAGTAGTGTTATACTTTTCTAATAGTGAAATTTTGGAACTCAAAAGGTATTTTTTTTTCTGAAAAAGTGGACCTTTTACAACATGATTTTTGTGTACCTACAGTAGATCAAATTTTACAGTGGACCTTTCCCAGCAAAACGGGTGATTCTTTCAAACCCCCTGAATATGGGCTTGATATATAAACCCACCTCAGAGTCCAGGGTTTCCTGGTGTAGCTGTGTCAGTCCTGTGAGGTCCTCCAGATAACTGGGCTGGTTGAAAGCACTCAGCAGAAAGCCAAATCCTTCTTTTCTATAGTGCTCAATAACCTATAATGTGGCAAAACAGTTGAGAAAATATAATTTAAATGTAATTAATTTTTTTTCATCGCAGTACTCATGACAGATTTTTGAAAAATATTCAACACTTGTTTGTGAAAATTATCATAGTATGTGGAAATGAAATGCTAGATAAGACAGGAATTACATCACCCTCCTCTGAAGTCTCTTGTTTTTCAACATTTTACACAAAACTCAACAGCTTTCTTAACTTTTTATCATACATAAAAATGAAGGTTTCACAAAATAGTACAAAAAATTATATGATCCCTGTTATAACAATAAGCAAATATGGGTCCAATACTAACTATATTTGAGCATGCTGTACACTTCTCAAAGGCCCTGCTAGCTGGCAAAAGGTTGTAGTATCTTGACAGGAAACCACGAATCTGAAGGTCAAAACATGCAAAAACTCAAAAAGTTAAAAGCTGTTTAAGTTTTATTACAGATTTTTGTAACACTTTCTTGCCTTTAAAAATATTATAATAAAAATAAACAGTCACAACTGAATCTCAAAAGAAGTAAAATGCATATAAAAAGAAAAAAATACAGGCAATCTATGTTTACAAGTCTTCATCAAATATTGGGGGTAAATGACAATTTCAATATGAGCTGTTGACTGAAAAAATATTCTAATCACTTATTTCTGACTTCATCTCTTGTCTTGAGCAAGCTCCCCTTTTTTCAACTGGTGATTAATATAATATAATATAATATAATATAATATAATATAATATAATATAATATAATATAATATAATATAATATAATATAATATAATATAATATAATATAATATAATATAATATAATATAATATAATGGCAGTTATACCTGCCAGTACTACATAGTGGCAGGCCTATAGCCAGCAATTTCAAAGAGGGGGCTCTTCTGAAAAAGTGGACTTTTTACCATGAAACTGTTCTGTACCTAGATCAAACTGTATCCAGTGGGGACCTTTTCCTGGAGAAAAGGGCAGTTTGTTTGACCCCCCCCCCACCCCCCCACCCACCCCAGCTACAGGCCTGAGTAGTGTTCATGTATACCTGGTGTGGCACAAGGCCCAGTATAGACATCATGTCCTTAGTGATATGTTCATCTCTAGCACTGGTGTCAGCAGGTGCCCCGCCCTCCTCAGGGTGCTGTAGTATGGACACCAGCAGTTCTACAGCCAGTGCGGCCGTAATCATGGACATCCCCGGCCTGGACACCGTACACTGCTGGTCAAGGGTGCGATCTCTGGTGGACTGGGATATAAAGAAGATAGAAGATAGCTACTATATATACTGATCTATAGAATTCACATCTCTAAAATGATAAAGTCTAAAACTAGGTTTTGATGTTGAAGGTCGAAGAAAATGTTTTTTGTTTCTGATCAGTGCTTGTCTGTTTGCATTTAAAGTACTTTGATATCTACATACTTTACATAGGAAAAAAATTTGAACTATTTTAATAGTGCCTTCATCAGAACATTTTTTAAAAGAACATAATCTAAAATATGATGCACAGGTGTAAGCACCACAAATACAGCATCAGCATGCCAGCTGACTTAGTCACAAAACAAACTGGTCATTCTGAATGACCAACATCAATTTAATTCTCTTTGTACATGGACAAAATTACTAATCACACAAATGACCTACATCTCCAGGTGCGACGACATCATTACAGAAGTAACATCCCAGTTGACTTCCATGTACATTGGAGCTTAATTTTGCCTCTCCTGGCGGCCCTGTGTCCATTGGTTCTCCTGGCGTCTTTACTCCATGTCTGACCACCAGAAAGGTGTCAAAACCCAGGGCTGCATTCAATACAATCTGGTGTGAAAAATAATAAAAATGCAATACTGTATTTAATGACTTCCAATAATATATTAACTGAATTATATTCATTTTTTATTACAACTTATAATAAGGTTAAATGATTCAAACATCTCAAAACTTACTTACTGATAAAATAATACATGCAAGTACGATACAAAATATTCACCCCATATGATACTTGGATGATTATGTACTACCTAGCATATTCCATTTCCCAATACAGCAGCTGCTACAGTATACTACATGTAGCAGTTACACAGTAATGGCTTGATCTTTTCAAAGTTGACATAACCTGAGTGCCCTCACCTTTCCCTTGGCAGCCCCCAGTAATGTAGGCAACCACCTGCTTTCTCTGGTGTCCATCAGTAGAAATATCACATCATGCTGGTCCACCAGCTCCTCCAGTACTGCCACATCCTTCCTGGTCTGCTCAATACTGCTCTCTGTGGAATGTATAATAATATATAGTGTCTGGGGTAGCGCTATAATTTTTTTTCCGCTTAGCCAAATTGCTACTTTTTCATCACTTTTTTTTACCCCGAGTGGTTTAAATTTGACTAAAACAAGTCAAACCAATTTAAGTCAGTTCTAGCATTTGGCTAAATATTGGAAAGCGTTAGCACTACCCCAGGCTGTGCATGCAGTGTGGAAATAAGTCACACATTTCTAACACCTTAATTATTCTAATATTCAGAAGAATTTTTATAATATTCATAGTAACAATTTTCTAACAAAATATTCCTTTTTTCAAATCTACTCAGCTTTGGATAAAAAATTTTGGACTCCTGTTACTTGGGTATTACTAATAAGCCATTTGTTATAAGTTATTAAATTATTATTAGAACTTATCATCTGCACTCCTTTTCTTGATAAAATACAAACTTATAAGATAAAAACATCAAAATACAGAATAAAAACTACTGAGTATTTCATACTACATATGATGCTAGCAGTACATGTACGTATATGAATCAGTGGCAAGAAAAATAAATTAAGCCATATTGTCACCCACCAAAACTGTGTCTGTCCATCTGCACATACATATTTCAGTCAGTATATATTAACATTATACTAGTATGCACATTATCATATAAGTTTTTTCTTACCTGATAGAGGATGCCCAGGCATGGGGATGGTCAGTGAGTGTCCCTGAGCATCCTGAAAAAGATATTAAAATTTTTGGTTATTAAAATATCATATTATAACATATCATATTAAAGCATAGCATACAATGTCATGTAGCACAGCATAGCATATCACAGGATATTGTATCATATTGTATTGTATCGTATAACATCGTATCTTATCTGTTGTACCATATTGCATCTCCTTAGCATTACCATATATCAACAAATCAGGAAAATAATGAAGCTACCCACCACCCCTGGGAATATCCTCCTCAGTGACTCGGCCGCTGCCTCAGCCTTGGCTTTGCCTCCATGTAGGCAATCCTCAAACACAAACAGTGACTGCCTCACTGGGTTGGAATAGGATATTCTTGAATTGTCCACAAACGTGATTTTCCTAACTCCCCATCCCTGGAAAAACGTATTTATATCTATCAATTATTCAGCTAAGTTTGTCATGTATAGATATTGTGATTCACTTGATTAAGAATTTACTGCCTCACCTCCAAGCAAAAATTAATAAATAAACATAATATATATAAAAAAAAAATTCTACATTGACCCCTCAAAAGTGTATATATACATATTAAGAACTAAATAATAGCATACTAATACTACCATGGAAACAGCAGCTATAAACAAACTTATATCATCGAAAATGACATTAGTCATTCTAGGTCTTGGCAGATATCAGCATGTCTTACCAGTAATGATCTAGCCACATTGCACCCTAATGTCCCGGCCCCCAGGAGCAGACACCTTGTCCTCTTTATCTTCTCCAGGTTTAACTCTGGTAGCAGTCTCCACCTCATTAGCTTCAGGTTTAAGTCAACCGAGGACTCTGACAATCTATCATAATTAAAATAATTAAAGGAACATGGTAAACATTAAAAAAAAAAACTGTTTTCACTAAGCCAAACATACAATTAACTCACACTGACAGATAGCTAAAAATCTTCATAAATTACATTTTTGTTGCAAAATTGAATATGATTATTGTACCTTTAATGAAAGACAGAGTGATCTGTTCATCTTTTTAATTCATTTTCCTTTCATTTTTAAGCATGCTTTTATGTTCAATACAGAAAGAAAGAACATTATAAGTGAAAGACAGGGTGCTGATGCTTATAAACATAAAACAGCTATGATATTCCATGGAAGATTATGTTCATAAACTTCGGAATCCATGGATAGACTATCAATTTTAGTTACAAAAACTGTAAAAGCCCTATTTTCTGGAAGTAGACATTTTGCTACTGATTCAGAACCTTTGCAAGTCAATGCATCACTGAATCCAACTGTGGTTATTGTGCTGATTTCTCAATTTATGCATTTCTAATGTTAAAGTTTTTAAAAGTATACTGATCTACATGTATGTACCAGCCAATGTACTAGTACAGATATATTGTGAACTCACTTGACAGGGTCCATGGTAGCACTGAGGTCCACCATTCTTGGAACCAACTTTCCCTTGGCATTCTTCTCCCAACCCACACACTTTGGACACTCTGAAACAAATTCAACAACATTCCCAAACTGTCTGGATGAAATCATTTAAAGATACACTCCACGGGTTTGAAGATCCCAAAAATGCTTATTTTTAACATCCACAGCTTCTCAGGTCTACCCAACTACCAGCCGAATGATCCTGGATTCACCTATAGAATGGATCATGCTACATATTAATTCTGGATTTGATTTACCGTAACATTAATTCAGCATATAAATATATAAGTACCTGTAAGGTTTGATATAGACTGGAGCTGAACATTAAAGACCAGACTATGTCTGATGTCCCTGGAACCCTGGCTTATCCTGTCTCTAAATGACACTATCTCTACCCCTGGCAACTTATCAGCCCTAAAATACAGAAGACACCTCCACTGATCATATTTCTAAAATACAACTGCCAAAGTATACATATTTGTCTTCAAGTTCCAATTTCATCTGTCTTGAACTTTCTTTAGATAAAGCTGATTTTGTCAATTCTAATCCCTTTGCCCTAAGAGTATTGTATTTTAGGTATTTATTTAAACAATATATCTTTTATACATAAAGTCTGTTTTATTCATATTTATTCAGATTTTTAAGCCATTCTAAATGGACTCAAACAAATTCTATATCACTTTTTAGTAGAAACATTAAACAGTTAATTAACATTTTTATTCAATAATATGTTATTTATCTTCAGACATACAAAATGTTCAAACAGTGCATGTGATAATATCGTCATCTTTACCCTAGCGACCTACCAGTGATAAGCTATGAGAGTGAGCAGGTTTCTGACAGGCCAACCAGGGTGCTCTGCCAGGGTACTGGGGTCACACACACAAAATAACACCTGAGGGAATAAAAAAATAATAAGAGACAAATTGTAAAATGAGCTAGGAAGTAAGAAGAAGAAATGCTTCTGGTATGTTCATCCTCAGCAAACCACTGCATATTACATGTATAAAGATAAACCTTAATCTTTAAGTACGTATACCACTGAAAAAAAAGAAAGCAAAATTGCTATATACTAATGATACTAAATAAATAAAAAAATCCTTAAGCATACAGTGAACAGTTAAATATTGACAGATCTAAGATTCAGTGATTTTGTTTTAATAATAAAAAGATCGATTCATGCTTGTTATATGATGCCTTACGAACAAAAATAAATGTTAATGTATCAACACTTAAAGGCTTCTGACACAGTTGTTAATTTTTAGGGTTGCTCTTTGACTATGGACAAAATCAAGAAGCTGGGGTAGCGCTAACACTCGCAAATTTAGCCAAATGCTAAAATTGGCTTAAATTGGCTAAAGAAAAAGGGCTTGATTTGACATGTTTTAGCCAAATTATAACCATTTTGATAACAAATTGACAAAAATGTGGTGATTTGGCTAAGTGAAAAAAATTGCTAGCGCTACCCCAGAGAAGATAACTTTCAAAATGATATTATAATAATGCTTCATCAGTGATTGCGAAAGAGATTGAAAACTTACCAGACATGTGGGCTGGAGCAAATTAAATTTTGTCAGCCCACACCTTTTTTTACCGGCCCACAACAAAATAAGCTGTATATTTTCACTTCATTTTTGATGAATAATATTGTCTGGCATTTTAAATCGTTGCTTTTTAATTTTCAGGCAAGATGTAATAGGATGTTTAAAGGTTTAAGTTTAAACGTCTTTCATTTTGGTTGCTTTCTGGCATTTAAGTTTTATCCTTTTTACATCTGGGTTGCCTATCTTAATTTCTAATCTTTTAACACAAGATCATGTATCCTTTGGGAATTTTATTCCAATTTTTGACTTAAATTAAAAACATAAGTCATAGTGAAGTGGAGCTTCCAACTTTTGTAACGTTTTTTAGATTTTCACTCTTGGAAAAATGCTTGTCTGTTAGCAGGGATTGTCCTGGGTCAAAATTGGTCGGGCCATTTTGGCCCACTTGGTCAAAAAAAGTGTGCCATTTTTAAAAAATGTGTGCCATGANAAAAACAGCATAAATTCCCTAAAAGTGACCCGATCATGCTGATTTTCGAACTTGACCTGCGTATTATGAATATTCATCAGTTCTGCAAGTTTCAAGTCAAAAGGTAAAATGGTTTTCCACTGATCGTGTTAACGGTAAAAGTGCACGGCGACGGCGAAGGCGACGACAGCGACGACAGACGCAGATGATGGCTATATGTACAGACACATCTGTGTCTGTACATACACATAGCATAACTTTTATAAAAATAGCCCGATCATGCTGATTTTCGAACCTGAACTGTGTATTATGAATGTTCATCAGTTTTGTAAGTTTCAAGCCAAAAGGTAAAATGGTTTTCCACTTATCGTGTTATCGGTGTTGCATATATGCTGAAAAAAAGTGAAAAAACAGCATAAATTTCCTAAAAATTGACCCCATCATGCGGATTTTCGAACTTGACCTGTGCATTATAAATATTCATCAGTTCTGTAAGTTTCAAGCCAAAAGGTAAAATAGTTTTCTACTTATTGTGTTATCGGTGCTGCATATATGCTGAAAAAAGTGAAAAAACAGCATAAATTCCCTAGAAGTGACCCGATCATGCTGATTTTCGAACTTGACCTGAGTATTATAAATATTCATCAGTTTTGTAAGTTTCAAACCAAAAGAAAAAACAGTTTTCCACTTATCATGTTATCGGTAATAGTGCACGGCGACGACGGCGACGACAGACGCAGATGATGGCTATATGTACAGACACATCTGTGTCTGTACATAAAAACAGAAAGTAACACTTTACTTTACATAATATTAATGGTGGCAGAGCACAAAGTAGGGTTTTTGTCAATTTTGATGCAACATTACATAATGATTAACTAATAAAATACCACCAATTTTAAAATATCTACTATTAAAAACATAGACATAAAGAAAATTTGATTACAACTGGGCTTCATGCCCAAGTAAGCTATAAGTCCCACACTGAAAATTGCAACATGTGAAAGATAAAAATTTTCACAAAAAAACTGTATTACTTCCAAACAATTAACTATTGAAACATTTTTTCAACTAAAGCTGTATTTCAGTCCTATGTTGCTTTCCTGTAAGTGTGAGAAGAGCAAGTGGTTTTCCTTTCACCACCACTATAGAGGCAGTGCCCAGAATAGGGTTTTGTTCAATTTAATGCAATATTACACAATGCTTAACAGCATAATAACCATAATTATTTTTAATAATAAAATAAAAGTATCATGGATATTCAGAAAATGTCATACTTTGAAAATCCCAAAATGTAAACAAGAGAAAATTGTATTGAAAGAGATTTCCATTTTCAACACCTTTTTTACATAAAACAAAATAATCTACTGTCATTTTTATATGATCAATCAAAAAATATGTTGTCAAAGCAAAAATATCAACAGAACAATTATAAATGTCCAACTTGCTCCATTCTGAGATTCTGAACATAGTGAATGGTTGAATCTGACAAACTGTAAAGATGAGTTTTTTTTTTTTTTCCCCCATTTTTGACACTTATTACACAATACACAATGTCAGGTTTACCATCATTTTTATATAATCAACTAACAACATTGTTAAGATGCGGAAAATGTCAAAAGAACAACTTAACATAACTAATTAGTTAAAAAATGAGACTGTTAACATGCCTGAGAATTAAATTTGAGGAAAAAACACTTATATACAAAAAAAAAAAAAAAA
>NW_019776056.1:13126-46169 GCF_001039355.2 Lingula anatina | reverse complement strand
AGAAAAAAAAATTAAAAAAAAAAAATAAATTAAAAAAAAAAAATTTTAAAATGCCTGAAAATTAAATTTGAGGAAAAAACACTTATAAAAAAAAAAAAAAAAAAAAAAAAAAAAAGGCATAACTTCACCAAACTTTAACTGATGAAGCTTATTTTCAAAACTTAATCTGTATTTGAGTAACACTGATCACTACTGTGAACTTCAAGACAATTGGCCAATCGATTTTCCTTAAAATGTGTTATAGGTGTTGCATATATGCTGAAAAAAAAAGTGAAAAAAAACAGCAAAACTTATAAAAATGCCCTGATCATGCCAGTTTTCAAACTTGACTTGCATATTATAGATATTCATCAGTTCTGTAAGTTTCAAGCCAAAAAGTAAAGTGTTTTTTTTTTTTTCACTTATTGTGTTATCAGGGTTGCATATATGCTGAAAAAAGTGAAAAAACAGCATAACTTCCATATAAATGGCCCAATCATGCTGATTTTCGAACTTGACCTGCGTATTATGAATATTCATCAGTTTTATAAGTTTCAAGCCAAAAGATAAAACAGTTTTCCAATTATCGTGTTATCGGTGCTACATAAATGCTGAAAAAAGTGAAAAAAACAGCATAACTTCCCTAAAAATGGCCCGATCATGCTGATTTTCAAACTTGACCTGCGTATTATATATATTCATCAGTTCTGTAAGTTTCAAGCCAAAAGAAAAAACGGTTTTCCACTTATCGTGTTATCGGTTAAAGTGCACGGCGACGACGACGATGGCAATGACGGAGACGACAGACGCAGGTGATGGCTATATGTACAGACACATCTGTGTCTGTACATAAAAATATATCAAAAATAAAAATGTCCTTCCGTGACACTATTTTATAAGTTTTCCAGATAAAAGTGTCAATAAAATCATAATTAGTCATCAAAACCTAAAATTTCTTTTGGATTCTGGTGTCTTATGGTGTCTGGTTTCAGAAATTATAAGTTTTATAAATAGGATTCCTTTTTTAAATTTTGAGGTCTGCGGACCAAATACCACGGAATGGCCCTTAAAAACTAGACAACCAGACACCAACAAGCAAGGCAGCAAAACTGTGAAATATTCAGACTACAGAACAAGGCAGCAAAGCTGTCAAATGTACAGACAAAAAACAGAAAATAAAGATGCAAAATAGGTCATTTTGTCAATTTTGATGCAATAATAAATAATGCTTATAATAGCAATGTCAATCAACACTGAATTTTAATCATGCACAACAGGTAACATGCTCAATAACAGGAGCAGATCCAGAGGTATTTTCTGACAGTATTCCAAACTATATTTGTTGATCCATCCTACACTTTTGACGGTCTTCCAACAGAAAAAATTGATACCAGTCCATGTAAACTTTAAAATCTGACCCAGTGATTGCGAAAGAGATTGAAAACTTACCAGACATGTGGGCTGGAGCAAATTAAATTTTGTCAGCCCACATCTTTTTTTACCGGCCCACAACAAAATAATCAAGCTGTATATTTTCACTTCATTTTTGATGAATATTATTGTCTGGCATTTTAAATCGTTGCTTTTTAATTTTCAGGCCAGATGTAATAGGATGTTTAAAGGTTTAAGTTTAATCGTCTTTCATTTTGGTTGCTTTCTGGCATTTAAGTTTTATCCTTTTTACATCTGGGTTGCCTATCTTAATTTCTAATCTTTTAACACAAGTTCATGTATCCTTTGTAAATTTTATTCCAATTTTTGACTTAAATTAAAACATAAGTCATAGTGAAGTGGAGCTTCCAACTTTTGTAACGTTTTTTAGATTTTCACTCTTGGAAAAATGCTTGTCTGTTAGCAGGGATTGTCCTGGGTCAAAATCTGGTCGGGCCATTTTGGCCCACTTGGTCAAAAAAAGTGTGCCATTTTTTAAAAATGTGTGCCGTGAATTATTTAAAGAAAATTCGTTGTATTTCAATATTTTTTTATATGATAAAAATCAATGAAAAAAGGCTTAATGCTACTACTCTGAAGTACTAAATAATTGTAGTGTGTGGAAAAATCTTCCAAAATAAACATACTGTCTGAAAAATTGTACAGTACTTAATGGAAAAATCTTCAGAATTGATAATTGCACTATGCCAAATAATTGCACTACATGGAAAAGGTAGACAAATCCAATTTTTATTGTAAAATAAAGCTATTGCTCTCATAGCAGGCCCGTAGCCAGCAATTTTAAAAGGGGGAAGGGTTTTTTTCCATAAAAACGCCATGTACCTAGATCAAATTTTACCAAGAGTGGACCTTTTGTCAGCATAAGAGGCGNTTCAGAATTGATAATTGCACTATGCCAAATAATTGCACTACATGGAAAAGGTAGACAAATCCCATTTTTATTGTAAAATAAAGCTATTGCTCTCATAGCAGGCCCAAAAGGGGGGGAGGGTCTTTTTCCATAAAAACGCCATGTACCTAGATCAAATTTTACCAAGAGTGGACCTTTTGTCAGCATAAGAGGCGGTTCTTTCGAAACCCCTGAACCATCCCTGGCTACGGGCCAGAGTCTGAAAAGAATTTTTATTCAATATCTAAGACTAAGGTTTAGATGAATATACTGTAATGGACAGTTTTGCACCCTGACTGTGCCATTGCGGATTTTCCGCATGGAAAATGATGTTGTCCCTCATTTTGACATATAGCACCGCTAAAGGCACAATATGACTTAAAATATCCGTTAAAATTAGTTAAGAGCACCCATCTAAAAAGCAAATGAATATTTCTCCTTTTCACTTATGATATCGTTTACTCAACATGCAGTCCGACGGAAGCCATACTTGTTTATCCAGCACGTGCAGTTAGGTGTTCTCAGAGGTCCGCGCGTGGCCAGTCGTAAGCAGTTTGAGCGGCCTGTTTTCAGAGTCTTGAGCAGTACGTTTTTCATTGACCTGTAGTTGTTTCAGTTTCGATACATTTTTTTTGTGAAACGGGTCACATGTCAGCCCTCACACCATCGCTACGCACACTTCAAGCGACATCATAATGTACGTAGACCTTTATTACAAAACGCGCAAGTATGGCGCAAGTTAAAGTTTTACTTGCGAATAGTGCGCACTTACAGCTTTACGATAAATTCAAATATGAGGCGAGGTGTCTGTTAAAGAAACTGACTTTAGTCCGTCGGACATGTGGGCCGATGAGTTAAAAGGGTTTTCCAGCCCACAGAACTTTTGCCGGCATATGGCCGTGGTCCGACGGCTTTTGCAATCACTGACATCACATTAATATTTGTCTACAGAATGGAAGATCTACTGGGTCACTTGGTTGATCCAGGAATAATTGTTAAAACTTGTTTAATTTCAAACACTCATAATCAACATCCAAATATCTGTGGCTGCTAGTATGAGCATACTAATTTGGTGCTGAAGGCAGTTTATTCAAGATGACAGCCTATAATCATGCATGTTTCATTTGTCTACTGGTCTATAGACCTCTCTGTGGAGTTGTGAATTATGACAGGCAACAACTGATTTCTACTGCCAGACATCTATGATTTGGATTTAACTGATATACTAACTAGTGTCACAGCATTTTATCAAATTTCTCCTCTATTAACCTAAGTTATAATATATAAGTTACACTGACTCTCACTCACATTTATTTATAAACATTTCGTAGTTTATAAGGCGATTTGTACACAAGGTACTCTTCTCATATGACAAAAAAACATCCTCTTTGTAGCATTAAATTGCAGTAACAGTAACCATGATTCCAAGCTTAAAGTTGACTGGAAAATGAGTTAAATTATAAACTGAAGTGCAATGCATTATTCAGCGGCGAGTGACCATGATTAGTTTATTTTAGTCCAATTACCAAGACCATTTTAACTGCAAATGTAGTTGTACAATATACATAACTATAATAACTACTCAGTATTCTAAGCCGGCCATTCTAATCCATTATTTGCAGCATCAACATTCACTGTTATTCTACCAAGACCGCTTTACTCTGTTTGCTTAATTAGCTTTTGAAAAAAATAATAATAATATGCCATGCATAACGTTACTCACATACCGTCACTCGTTATAAAACTGCTCGTACGTAAGAAGTGGTTGAATTGAGAGAAAGTGGATTCTCTGGTCAGTATACTGGTACAGGAACATTGGACATACCTGTATATACTGTCAGAAAACAATCCACCGGTCACGATGAAAACGAATGAAAGCAAGTAAAAGAAAACAAACAAGAATCGTGCACTTTACTGGATTTTTCTACACAGGCCCTTACCGTGGAATTTGTGCTTAATCTTTAAACACCGGTAGCGCATGAATGCGGAAATCCAACAACAGTCAAACGTCACTCCGCCATGATGGTCTCATGTGACTACCGCGGCGGAAGATATAAATAGGTCAAAGTAGTCCCTATTTGATATCTGTATTGATATTCATTTAATATATTTACAAAAACGCATATTCTGTATAAATGTATCTAAGTATGCATTCTAATAACTTGTAGACTGGTTTGATTTCAAATTGGTCTGTCATAAATGCAAACATATTTTTACGAACTATTTTGTATAGTGAACGTGTATTGACGTCAGACCTCCGATAAGAACAAAATATCTTGTTGACGAGACGTGATCGAGCACTTCGAATTTTCATAAGACAAGTAAGTATTATAATTTTCAATAACACTGTAAGGATCATATTAAAAAATATATACCACACTTCTGGTCAATCTTCACAAGACCACAGAATGTATAAAGTTATGCGATATTTGTGATAAAGACGTGAGGTACCTTAATTCCTGCTTGAGGAATGTTTACCTGGCTGGGTGGGGATGGTTAGATCTAAATAAAAAACGATTTTGTAAATTAAGTGAACGTATAGCACAGCGTGACCCATATGCTCGCCGTCGTTATAAATCTGTCGTAGATTGACTACTTTAGAATTACTCTGCGTTGTAAGAGTACTTTTAAAGCTTAGCATCTGTGTGTAACGTTATCTGTGTATATATACGTGTATTACGTTATACAGGATATGCATATACCCTGTAAAACCTGAACCATTTGGTAGAATGCTAATGTTGTTTGAATCATGTTTAGTTAATGAAATGGCCAGCACGAATGTAAAACACCCAGGCCTAATATGTTCCTTGCCTATTAACAAAGCAAGCAAACAAAAGATATTTACATTTAATGTACACTGTATATTTAATTCAGTTTTGTCCACTAAATGATATAGTTAACACCCTTTTGCCATTGCGCAACACTTAAAAATATATATATGTGTATTTTTTTTTTTTTAATTGGCAGATGTAACAAGATTTAAGTTGGCAATATTGTAATAGTCAGGCAATAACTTGCTGTTAAAAAAAGACAATTTTAATATGATCATTGTAGTCATTTGATATACATTGAAAAGTCCATTACAGGCATTCTTATCAGTGAGGCCATAGGAAAATATCTTGAATAAACATTTGTTGTAGAGAAGCCAGTCAGAACAACTACTATAGTGCTATCAGATATAAGATAAGATAAGCTAAAAGTTTATTTAGCCTAATGTATATGTACACACACACATGCACGCACGCACACACACACTGTTGGGAATCAAATGCTCTGTAAAAATGTGGTTGTATTAAAAAATATAAGTTATATGGAAAAAAGTCTAAGACATTGAGAGGGATACAGCTCAAGGATATAAGCTGCATAAAAAATGTTTACTACCCTTAAAAACTAGTTTGGAGTTGCTAGGTAAAAAATAAAAAAAGTTGTCAGCAGGACGGAAATAATCACACATGATGGAGTCTGTTTTATTCACTTCACTCTTAAGATAAATAGATTCAAAAGGGTCAAGATCTGGGCTCCGTTTCTCGAAAGGTTCGCTATGTTGCGCATGTGCGTTAGTGTCTCGATTCCATAACCGATGCTATTTCGAGACCGGGGCCATGGAATCGAGACACTTGCTCATGTGCGCAACATAGCGAACCTTTCGAGATACGGATCCCTGCTCCAATCACATCACTTGCTGTACCTATTATCTCTTCTAGTTTGTTCCCCCCCCCCCTCTACATTTGCATGCCTGAACCATACAGTTAACACACCTGAAAAAGTTAGCTAAAATGGACACATTCTTGGTAAAAGCTATCAATTGCCTAAAAAAGTGATATATATATATATATATCATATATATATTGGCAAAACTTTTTGGTTATCATGTTGATTTGAAGGTCTGTTTAATCTATTTAATATATACTAGGTCTCAGTTAATTGGTCCACATTTAACAGCAGTTCAGGCAGTGTCTAGATTCAGCAGGATAATCTTTAGATCACTGTTACAATCAGAATTATATTGAAGGAGTTGTGCCAAGTTTTGACAATTATTTCCAAACAACTGTTGGAAGGGTAGTCTAAAATCCCCAGGCTTAAAACAGGTATATTTTGTCCAATCTAATTGATATTGAAGAGAATGCATTGTGTCAAAGCATCCTGTGTGGGCAACACAGTCACAGTGTACAGGTATTACATAGACATGTTTTGTTGACTCGTTTGATAAGGATGTTAGTAGTTATGGCATGTAAATATTGCAGCACATGGAAGGAAACAATGCAAAGATAAGAATCATTAAAAAAAAAATAATAATATTGATCTCAAAGAAAGTCAGCTGTAGAAAGTTGGATGTTTGTTTACAGAATAAACAGGATTTGTAAGACTCATTTATAAACAAATTTTTAAGTGATCATATCAAAGTTTGGCGTCTTTTTAAAACAAAGATTAGCATTTGTTTTCAGGGTTTCTGTTTGTACTATTCCCATGGCCTTTAGACTAGATAAGTTGAATTTTAATCCCATTCTAACACACAAGCTCAGATGGTCTTATATTGTACTTGGAGTTCAAAAAATCTTGAGTTCATAATCTAATTGAAACCCTGGTTTTTATATTTAAAAGTAAATTCCATGTTTTTTTATTTCAGATAAAAGGGCAAGTTAAAACAGAAGCATGGAACAGCAACCACCCTATCCCCAACCAGGACAACACCCCCCTCCCCCAGGGGCAGGGGGATACCCAGTGGAGCCACCCCCTCAATATGAGCCACCAAAATCTCAATACCCTCCCCCAGGAGGATATCCCCAGGGACAACCAGGGGGGTATCCTCCTGCCCAAGGGGGCTATCCCCAGGGCCAGCCAGGTTATCAGCCTCCCCCTGGTCAACCAGGTGGGTACGGACCCCCTCCCCAAGGAGCATATCCCCAGCAAGGTGGTGGGTATCCTGCAGGTAGTACTTGCTTTTCTTGCACTAACTTGGGCTTATTGGGTTTTTTTCATAATAGGACAGATAAATTTTTTGTTTGAACATAGAGGGGTCCGGATGTAGTTCAAATTGAAATTGTTGGTTTGCTTCACACTCTGTACACACTTTCTCAAAGCATTCACTGAAGGAAGTCATTCAAGGTAACCTAAAACAAGGTTGTTGGCACCTTGTGACATGTGAGACAAAAATACGTATGAGAATCTGCAGGAGAAGAGCTTAACCTGGGGTGAAACTATTTTCAAGAATGCCTATTAAGCAATACCTTTTCAAGAATGCCTAGTAAGCAATACCAAAGTAGCACACAAAACATGATGATCATGCAAAATCCTGCTTAATTTTATGTTAAGGCATGAGACTATAGACTATCTTGGATGAGTTCTATTAAGTATTTACTAGGCTATCTAGGATGATTCCCATTCACAAATGCTTTAAAAAATAGTTGCTAAAGGCTTTTGGAAGAGGGTGCAAGTGCTGCCAATCAGTGTGTGTGTGTGTGTGTGTGTGTGTGTGTGTGTGTGTGTGATTTGAAGTGTAGATATTTCAGCCTTGCTTGAGCAACTTCATAAAAGCCTATTTGTTTTGCTTTATAGTTGTTGGAAAAATCCCCAGATTTAAAAAGATTAGCGCATACAAACCTATATTGCTATGCAGCAAGAAGAAGATTTGTTCTAACTATAACCTTCTAACCGTTGATTTGTAATCAGTTTTGTAGAGAAAGATAATTTCAAAGAAATTTTAAGGATGTATATATACTATGATATCAGATGTTGTCTTAAAGTTTGAAACAGCAACTTTGATTTTTGACTTTATGGCTTAATTATAAGTATTCAAGCAAGAAATATTTTTGTACTTAGCACTGCACTTCAAATATTAACCGGATTTTTGTAAACCAAGTTTTAATTTATCACATAAAAATAAGCATGACATATACACCTACGGATCTCATGTTATCTGTTGACAAAAGTTTGCACTTCTTTATTAACCAGGTTACAGCACCCAGACCACCACTGTTATAGCCAGTCAACCCCCTACCACCACTGTGATAGTGGCGCAAACCAGCTTTGGACCACGCTCCCGCTCTATGCAGTGTCCCTACTGCCAGGCACATATCACTACGTCTGTCAACTATCACTCTGGTGGACTGACCTGGCTCATTGCTGGACTTATCTGTATCTTTGGGTAAGGATTTGTGGTTAAGAGGTGTCTCCTTTTAGTAATTGCTTTTGTGTCTTTGTCATTATTTTAAGTCTACCTTCCTATAGCTGGTTTTTGTTTTATTTCACCAAGCCATCCATCCTTGAAAATTGAATGAATAAATTAACTAATAAATAGATAAACAAATTATATGAAATGAAAATTTATATTTTTTTCATACTCATGGTTTTTATAGATCATGCATATATTCTCCATATTTCAATTGCTTGTATAAATATGGTTATTGCTTGATCATTTTAGTGGGCAAAAATTATCAATCTTTCAGATACATAATCTTATAATCACAAAATTATATTTCTGTATAGCTTTTGTGGTGCTTTAACTAGGTAGAAAAGAACTATCAAGTAGCCTGCATTTAATTTTGTTGATGCCACTCAAAAATTCTAATCTTAAGAAATTATGACTTAAGAAATACAGTATCTGTAAAATTCCCAATTTCCCCCCAATTAAAAAGATTGTGTAATTTAAGTTTTATATAATTTGTATTTCTAATTTTAGTTTGTATTTTCACCTGGCATATTTTCTTTATATTTCAGTTGCTGGCTTGGTTGCTGTCTGATCCCATTCTGTATTGATGATATGCAGGACGCCACCCATTCCTGCCCCAACTGCAACCGTACACTGGGCACCTATCACAGGCTGTAGACAACAAGACCTACAGACAGCCAAATACCAAAAGGAAAATGGAAATCCTTGTAGCCTTCTTGTATATGATCTAAACAAAACCCCTCTGTGCTACTCATCACCTGTCAGTTGCATATGCCATATGATATAAAGGATTTATAAAATTATCACTTTTATGAAGCAGACCTTTGTGTTGTTTTTAAGTGACAAAGTGTAGGATTTGAAACACACCTGAAATACATAAATTACTTGTTGAACTTATCAGAGGACATGTTATACTCTTTGGTCATATTTAGCAGATAAATGCAATGAATTAATGTAAAAAAACATTTAACACTTCATGATGAACCAAAAATCCTACACTATGAAACTTTTAAATATAATAAATCAATCAAAATTTTTCATTTTCTACACCTAATTTTTAAGCTATGAAGGTGGAGTTAGGGAAATGTTGTAAAAGGAGCAGTCTTCATCCTGAAACCCATAAAAATGTGGGCATGGGTAGATTTCAGTTGTCATACACCACTATACTATAAACAGTTATCATTTTTCATCAGACTGATTAGGGCTCCTGGGAAGTAAGCAGAAGCTTATGTAAATATTTTCTGTAGAATTTGAAATGTTTAGAATGATTATGACATCTGTCCATGGTGATGATAAGGATCTATATAACTATTTAAGAGTCTGTTGTACCTCCCTTCATGTAAATATTATATTTATAATATTATAATTATTATTATGCAAGAGGCAAACTGAAAAAGGAAAGACAAGCTTGCTAGAAAGGAACATCTTACTAATAACTTGCATATGGCATTTTGAAAATTTATTTGGTCATCGATATGGGTCTGATTTGCAATGGTCTTGATACATTTACAGAGTCACTTGTAATGCTTGTTCTAGAGGCTTTGTTTTTTTTTTGCTTACATGCAGCTATAAACCAAGAAAATTATGACAGGGCAAAACCAACTGGCATTGCATAGGTTTGAGAAAAAGGGGGTAATAGAAACATTCCATTCCAGTTTTAAAGCTTTTACAAAATTGTCACTAAGAGTATTTAGAATTGACATTAATATTTACCCCTCCAGGAAAGTGCTGTTGCTGTAGTCTTTCAATTTGTCATTTGACAAAGAATTATCATAAGCAAGGGGTCCGTGGTAATTCGTTTTTAAACCAAGATAAAAATATTTTTACATGTCCTGTGGAAAATCATTTCAGCATCGTATTATTACAAATAGTGTTGTCAGGGCAGTTTGTGGGTGTGAAAATGGAAGTTCAGTAGAAAAAAACTATGGGTAATAGACTTTGCCTTGAAATTTTCTCTTGTAATGTAATATATGTTGTGGGCTGCATGTTTTGGTTTCATCATTAAATAGACTGCCTTTGACACACATTTGTACAGGATAGGCTGAAAGTGTCATCAACTGTGTTAACATTGTATGTGGTCTATCTAGACTGTTGTACATGCAAATCAAATAATATAAAAATTTAATCAAATAATAAGTTATTTGATTATTACTGTAGTAAATATAAGTATGCTATCCAAGAACTCTCTGGTGGAAGTACCTAGATCTTATCAGGTAGTGTTTTGGAACTTCCTGGTGTTGTCATTTTTTATGTACCTTCTCAGTTATACATTATATTGGTATGGATTGTATTTTAAGATTAAATAATTTACTGCACATTGACTGAAACTTGGAGGCTAATTAAATTTTGTGAAAATGGGCCACATTTCCTTTATATATTTTTTACAGAACAATTGAAATGAACAAATTTGGATTAATGATCTTTAGCATTTGTTTACTTCTCAATATTAGTTATTTGTAAATGGATTTTTATTGACATCATTGTGTAGCTTTTAGAGGTTCCAAAAGTGCAACACATAAGTGTGAATGTTTTATCTATTCATGTATTTACTTAAAAAGAAATAATACTTATAGAATAAATGAATGTTTGAGCTATTGTTTGCTGCCTTGCCTGATTGTTATCTGCATGTGATATTATACAATTATCAACTGTGGCTGAGGTCAGAATGTTGTTTTGCTGACCTCAATAAAGTGGTATCCACTTAGGTGGATGCTTGCAACATTATGCAACAATGGGGCAGGGACGTCACAGGTAGATAATGCGGCTTTTGATTATGTCAGGAAAGTCGGTATTTAGTTTTATCACATAAATCCCCTAATATAACACTATATTCTATGCCAATTATATAAAAATAGTATTTATTTCGGAAAAAAAAACATCCAAACTTTCTTGTCATAAAGTGAGACTTTTTTTTTTCTCCCAGGAAGATTTGAAATTGCAGTATACAAACACAAGACTGGGTCATAATTGAGGTTGAGTGCCTGAAGGGGGAATGTGCATAACACAAGCAACATTTAAGGGTATGAGTTGTTCAATATCATTTGAGCATAAAAGTGAAAAAGGTCTGTCTGACATCAAAAATGCAGAAACCTGCCACCTAGGCATTGGTAAATTGGACCGTTTTTGTGAAGGAACATGTCCAACATCCCTAAGGCCGTCTCCAGTGTTTTTTGGGTGAGATTTCAATTGAATCATGTAACATTTAATCTTTTTGCTAAACCATGAACAGGTCCTTAGTAACTATCACAGCTTTGGATGTAGCCCAATGACTTAATCTGCACATTAAAAGCATCTGAATATGAGAGCAAGCCCATTTATTTGATATTCAAATGCATTTGGAACCTTGCTTTTCTGAAGTAAAGCCATGATGTTAAAAATAAAGTGACACTTAGGCCTATCAGCAAAAAAGTAATGTGCATAGGAACATACAAGCAATCTTATTTAGGCCACTGAGAGCCAGTCAATCTTGCCATCTTGAACTATGTTGACTTGACAGGTGTTGCACATTAAGCATAATTACTGTACATGAAGTCTTGCAACAGTGAGCACTCTTGGCAACCCACACTTTCATGTTTCATTTTCTATAATTAAACATAAAGCAGAGTTTTTTTTCTAATTTTAAAATACTAAAAAGGGATATTTACTAAAAAGACCATTTTGCAGTTAGTGGAGAGGATCACCAATAAGAAGTATTCTATGCAAATGTCATCTCTTAGGTTTCTAACAACTAAACTATTTACAGATTATCATAACACAAAGGGATTTTTAAAATCCAGTTTATTTGTAACATAATGGAAGACTTACAAGAAAAGAATAAATCATATTGTGCCATATTGTTATCACAGACATACAAAATTATCCCTAAATATATGTGAAATCATAGGGTAACTGTTTCCTCTCTTCAATTAAACAATACTAAGATGTATAAACTTGGCATTAGTGACATGAACATTATACTTGGTCCAGTGTAAAAAAAATGTTGCCTTAACTGGAATTATTACAGGAGCTCGCAAGTCAAAAAATATATTATCTTTCTCCTGACAGTAACAATAAAATAACAGTACTGAAATGAAGACTATTAGATAATTTATCACAGATGATGCAAAGGATTTTGTTATTTGGTCAATTGTATATTTTTACTCAACTAAACAGAACACAAATGATCAAATGCATGAGAGGGAAAAGGCCACCTGGCAACATCTTAAATATTCTACACATTTTACGTTAAGGGCGCATTCCCATAGATTTTAGAGCGATCTATCCCCGTGGGGAGTCTCACTAGATTACTGTCAGATAATCAGGCTGAAATATCCGTCCCGCCTACTACAAGCTGTAAGGGGGTAATTTAACTTTCATGCCCGCTCGGCTGACAGCTATTTAGCGTGAACCCCCAGATCTAGTCGGATCGATCTAATCTCTGGGAATGGGGTCTTAGCAATATAACATGTTAATTCAACTTAATTCAACTTTAACCCAGTATTTGAAAATGCAATTTTAACAAAAAGTTAAATTTTCCATATTTAGTGAACAGCCTTTGGTGAAGAATTCTAACAAATATCACAGAAGTTAAATATTTATCAGTGTTGAATATATGTATAATTATAAGGTCAACTCATTTTGTCAGTATATCCATTACCAACTCTTGTAATCTTGCACTTACCTCCTCTGTGCATGACATCAATGGGACCTTCTATAAAAATAAGATCAACACAAATCTGGATTTCAATACATCGGATTGCCATCATAACTCTTCCCTTTTTTCTTTTAGAGATATTCTAGCACTATGTCTAAAGGCATGCTGCACCACCATCCAACAACGTAACAACTTACATATTTAAAGGACCACCCTTTGGGATTTGCCTGCCAAAAATGAATTGTTGGAGGTTGTCTCCAAGCATTTGAAAACGTCCCACAGTCATATTCTTCCTGTAAAGCTTCTTGTATTTCCCAATGCACATTCCAGAGACAATAAAACCTTTTAAATAAAAGTTGAACTGGAGTGTATAATTATCTTCTCAGACTCCTTGGGTAGACATTGCCAGCTTGCAACGTCTGCATTATACAGGCACAGGGCAACAATACAAAACATTTTCTTGTGTGAAAATGAGGCAATGTGCATGACAGCAGATGTCATTTATAATATTAAACTTGAGTATTAAATTAAAATTGGAATAGAACAGCGAATCCAAGTGCAAGTACAGAGCAAGCGTTTATTCCTGATTAGGAGAAAAATTGCTCTTTACCCTGGAAAATTCATTTTTGGCAAGGAAATTCGCATAGAGTGACCCTTTAAGTAAAGTGAAAATGCATAGAATTGTTCACGCAGCATAAGCCACATAAAGAATTTTGTGGTCTTAAAAATGCATATTTGTAGGAAAGTTGTAAGTCTGGAACTCTAAAGAGAGATGGTCTGTATCTACTAGAAAATTGAATTAGGCCCTTGAATTCTGTAAGTTATTCGTATTTTCTAACACAATTAACCCACACAGAGTCCCTATAAAGAAATGTTTCATATTATAACACATCATTCAGATTAAATATATTTCAGCACCTATCTGAATTGCGACTGTTCATACAATAAAGGGTGTCAAAGATTATGAACCAATACATGTACTAATATCAAATTTCTTTGATGGCTATGTGGATAACTCTGTGTGGATAACGCTATACCTTTGAATCAATCCACAGCAGCTACAATATTAATAAGGCCTTCAATTACAAGTTATTTTGAGAAAACTGACAGTGCAATTAAGAGAGACCATTTTTTATAGAAAATTCTTTGAAGGTAATTAACCCTGTGTTTAAAGCAAAATGCTGATCATCATCTACATTCTGTGGTATGTACCAAGGGTGCGGTTGCAGTTTGGACAAAAGTGACGTGCATCCTTTAAATCTTGTATGCAGAATGGGATCAAACAACACCCAAGCCAGCATCTTAAATAAATGAACAAAAATATATTAAGTACAGAGATAAATAAATAATGTAATGATTATAGTTTGCCTTGATATGTATCAATTAATAAGATATACACCCAGCTGTTGCATCAAACATCTCTCTCAAAATCAGTTATAATGTATTTCCACTTAGTTTTTATTCTATTTAACTTTTTTTTTTCAATTATCATAAGCCAATTCTGCACCATACAAAATGTTAAATTAAATGATAGGCAAGCTTACAAGACAAAGTCAGATCTTTAAAGAACCTACCCAACAAAAAGGGTAATTCCAGCAACCAGCCAGGTAGCCCCTCCAGAATAATATTCCACTGAAGTAGTGACATGTGCCTGGCAATATGGACACTGCATCTGCTTGGAATTGGGCCCAAATGCAGGCGCATTCACATATACCACAGTTGTTGGCTGGGCCACCACTGGAGCTGAAAAAGAGTTGTATATCTATATATCTGCAGTACTAGTATATCATAATTGCTTATAGTAGCAGGTACTAAATATCTTCCTTTCACCATAAGACTTAAGACTACCAAAGCAATATAAATATCATGCTTGAACCTGGATATCAATGGATTGACTGGATAAATGCTAGAATGCATATATAAATATTCGTTAAATAATTCTAAATAGACTGACTGGCATGACGATAAACCAAAAAGTCTCAGGGTGATGGAATAAATGCATTTTAAATGAGTCATTTCAAAGATATGAAATTGTTACCAGTAGCTTTCTCTTACCAGCTTGTGGTGGATAAGTCCCCTGCTGATATCCTGCATATCCATCCTGCTGGGGTGGGTATCCTGCCCCCTTAGGAGGCTCATACTGGGGAGGCGGCTCTGCAGGGTAGTTTCCAGAGGCTGGGGCATTTGTCCCATAATTTTGTTTTTCTGACATGGTCAACAATGGATAGCCTTTGAAGGACCTGTAATTTTTATTCTTTTAATTTTCCTTCTGTAAAATGAGACTTTGTTACATCGTGTATGTGTAACCTCTTTTGGGGTATTTCCATCAGTACATACTACCAGCGTCTTGAATTCCTATTTACATTTATTTATTTATTTATTTATTTTTTATTTTTTATTTTTTTTTATATAAAAACCAGGTGTTGTGTTATTTGTGCTAACATCTGAATGTGGAATTGTCAGTGCCCAAAAAAATTAGTACCCCTGTATATAACTCAACCTAATCGGAATCAGCATGTTGCAATTCCTAGATAGAGAGATTCTACCACTTCTTTGTAGGTACCAGTTTGTTCAAGCCTTGAATCAAGGAAGTGAAGTTTGTCACTGCGTAAAATAATCGTAGATCTAAATACCATGTGTGCTAATTCTTCCAGTCAGGTCAAACGAAAGATACTTTTCTCATTACTTTAATGAAAGCATCTTAAATATAAAGTTTATCAAAATTTCATTTTTTACCTTCAAGTTACTATTTTCGCAAATTTCTTGAGATGGATTTCTCTTGTAGACGACGCACAATCTTCTTCGGCCTCGTTTTGGTAAACCTTTAACATGAATCCAATCAGCAGATTCAAGGAGAAACAGTTTCATAAAATGGGTAGAAGACTGATGTTTTTGGCGAATACAAATTCTATACAAGCAAAATAAAAAAGAATAAATTTAAGTTAAAAATATATATTAAGTTAAAAAATACTAATTAATACAAACGATTGGAAAATACGGTGTCAGCCTAAAACAGAAAAAATATAAATACAGACTTGGACTAGCAACGTACGCTAAGGTGAAAGGCCGTGAAGATGAAATCGGTCATGGAACCTGTAAATGCGTAGTTAAAGCATCAGATCGATGCTGTTCCATGTTTGATCCTAGACGTCTCCACCCATACCTGCTGGCTTCTGGTGTGACTCGTTTCCTTGCATCACTCTTTTCTACTAAGAGCGGTTCTTGGAACCCGAACAGTAATACTGCAGGTTTGTGCTCAACACAAATAAACTACTTAAAAACAGTAGTAGTCTAGTCTGCAGGTCGCAATAGCCCTATCAGTAAGAAAATGGAAATTTAGAATCGCCCATCACCTACTACAGGTAGTGAGCACAACATTTCCAGAATTGTCATTTATTGAGGGTAGCGACAAAATTTTTCAAACTGCACTCCCACTCCTACATGAATATTGCCTCATGCAGTTACCGCTGGTAAGGGTACCATGAGCAAGTATGGCAACAGAGGCAAACATGAATATCATCTCCTAAAATAAGTAGAGTCAATCTTAATACTTTTTTCACATATCATGTCTTATGCCAAGAAGGATTTGAAACTTGTATTGGTCATACTAATACAGTCACCCATTGATTGTTTACTTTTAATTATTAGTCTTTTGAATGTCTCAGTTATCTATAAACCATAGTGATTATTTGACAGCTGTGTTTATCAATAAACAATCAATTGACAACTGAAACTGTAATATTTATTCCAGGTACCAAAATGATGGCAAATCCTGAGAAACTTATTCGGGTGTTCATGGTCGGAGACGTGATGCTTGGAAGAGGAATAGACATGATATTGCCTCATCATTGCGACCCTAAGCTGTATGAAGGCTATGTAACAGATGCCAGAGATTATGTTAAGTTGTCTGTGGATCAGAGTGGGGCTTTACCAACTGAGCGAGGAATGAGATATGTATGGGGAGACGCCCTGGAAATCCTGGAGGAGAAGAAGCCAGATATAAGGCTGATAAACTTAGAAACTTCCATTACAACCAGTGAGACTCCCTGGCTTGGAAAGGGTATCAACTATCGTATGCATCCTGGTAATGTGGAGACTTTGAAAGAAGCCAAAATAGACTGTTGTGTGCTCAGTAATAACCATGTCCTGGACTGGGGATACCCTGGGCTGGAGGAAACACTGTCCACCCTGAGGAGTGCTAACATTACCTATGTGGGTGCTGGCAAGGACATCTCAGAAGCACAACAACCAGCTGTGTTTGACCTTCCCAACAAAGGCAGGGTGCTCATCTTTGCAGGAGGTCATAGGTCGAGTGGAGTTTTTGATGAGTGGCAGGCAAGGAAGGGCAAATCTGGGGTAAATATCCTTAACATTGACCAGCTGTCGCATACAGTTCATGAGCTGTCCCAGCAAGTTAAAAAAGCAAAAAAGCCTGGAGACATTGTCATCCTTTCTATCCACTGGGGTGGAAACTGGGGTTTTAAAGTCCCAGACATGTTTCAGCGCTTTGCCCACAGTGCTATTGACAGCGCAGGTGTAGATGTCATCCACGGGCACTCTTCTCATCATGTGAAAGGGGTGGAGGTCTACAAAGGAAAACTGATCATTTATGGCTGTGGAGACTTTCTCAACGATTATGAAGGGATTTTTCATCCTGACCATGTACCATATCGATCTGAGCTGAGTCTGATGTACTTGGTTGACCTTGACCCAGAAACAGGCGACCTTGTCAACCTGCTGATGGTTCCCACCATGACCAAAAAGATGTGCGTGAGGAGAGCTGAGGAGGAGGGGGTCAAGTGGTTACATGAAACTATGCACATGGAGTGTAAGAAACTAGGAGGAGGGGTGAAGAGAACTGGAAATGAGCTCCATCTTTTGTTGCATGATGATGATAAGTAGCTGTGATCAGATGACTACTGTACTGTTTTTTACATTTATTGCTTTTTCCACTATGCAAGCTTGTAAATGCCATTAAAATATAAAGCTGCAGTTTTCATTTTTGTACAACTTTCATTTTTTGGTTTATATCTTGAAAATACTTTGTTGCTTTTTCATTATTTTTCTTTTGTATTAGTTGAGCAAGTGATGAAGCTATATAATGGCTAAGGCTAAATGTAATAGAAAGCATAAACAGTCATATTTGTGATTGGATTATGTTTCTTCCAATACTTCCAAAGGATTTAACTGTGATTTTTTTATCTCACAAGTTTCAGTAATAATTGAATTGATGATTTTACCATATTAGAAAAGTTCCTTTTGTAATAATTCAGTGAGACCTGTAACAATATTGTGGCATTTCAATATCCTGTTGTAACTGCCAAAAATTAAGTCACACACACACACACACACACACACTTGTTTGAACCCAAGCAATAACTTATTGTTTAAAAAATAAATAATCCCATTTGCTGTAAAAAGGCATGGTTTGTTTGTTCGTTGGTTGACAATTTGGTTACATAAAGGTTTTTGAATTTTTATGCCCATGATCAACAAATGGTGGAGTCTGGGCAATTTTGCTGTCCACAGCTTATATGTTTATTAAGATTTTTTTCACTGAATCCCATTTGTGCACTATTAGCTAGGTGTATGTAATTCCTTTTCAGTGACAAGATGTTGAATTGCTATTGTTAATTGATTTTACCAAATTACGAAAATAATCTTTTTATTTTCCTTGTTATATTATTTCCATGAACGTGATTGCATTGCATGTTATGGTAATGATCATAAGAGCTGATGCTGTAATGAAATTTAGTGATATTTAAAAATGCATGTTCTTTTAAAAAGGAAACTCTCATGCAGCATTTCACGCTGTACCACTCAGGTCCCAGGTGCTGCAAAACCCCCACATAAAAGAAATAGTAAACAAACTAAGCTATTGTGATATTGAACTCTGTTCAAACAAACGTGCCTCAGGCCCAAGCTGCATATATCATATCAGTAGTCTTTTACACTAAACCACCAGACTGGTTGAGAACAGGTCAGGAGAAGAGCACCCAACTGACTTTTTTTAATACCAGCACTTATTGTTATAACAATATTTTAGGTCGCAGACTTATCAATTAAATCAATATCCACATTACTATGTTTATTTTGAAGACATTAAAACATCAATAACTGGTGAATATTAATATTTTTATGCAAAATTAGTTCTGATATTATTTGGAGATTGCAAAAAATATGGAAGGAACTTTAACAAGAAATAAATCAACGGCAATTTTCACTAACTTATAAAGATGTAACAAGTAGCAGATTAAGTCCACTGCACATATCACTTAATGATATTTACATTCCCATGAAGTAATTCAAACCATTTTACTACAAATTATAACCTTAGTCTCACCATGCTATCCCAAAATATGGTATTTCCAAATTTCAAGGACAAAAAAAGTTGCCCCATGTATGAATTCAAACTTTGATGGACTTGAAGCCTAAGGCTCCATTCAGAATAGAAGACTAAATAGTCCGAGGGTCAAATATGGCGACCCACTACAAAGCTTGCCGTCTAATCCGCTAATACCGCTAATAGACACTGAATAGATAGCCCGTGGGGAAGTATTCAAGTGGGCCGGCCATTTTTGAACTTCGGACTAGTTGGTCCCCTATTCTGAATGGGGCCTTAGGGACCATTCCCACAGATATTTGGATTGATCTAACTCCCTGTAGAGTCTCAATAAATTACTATCAACCTAACCGGCTTAAATGTCTGTCACGCCTAGTAAAGCTGTTAGGGAGTAATTATCTTTACCCTAGCTGATTCGGTAGGCATGACACATTTAAGCTGGTTAAGCTGATAGCAATTTAGTGAGACTCCCCAGCAGGGAGTTAGACCGGTCCACATCTAGGCATGGGAACCCAATCTTAGGCTACTACTGTAGTAGGTACTTACTCTGAATGTGCTTGTTAACTTTGGTAAAATGTGGTGGTGATAATACTGTTAAGTATACAAAACACCAGCTTTTATCATATTTTAATCTGGTCACAACAATAACTAGACAAGGCAGCAAAGCTGCCAAATGTACAAGAAAAAAGCAGAAAATAAAGAATCTGATGCAGAAAATAGGTTAATTTGTCAATTTTGATGCAATAATAAATAATTATGGAATAACAGCACAGTCAATCAACACTGAATTTTAAGCATACACAACAGGTAATATGGTCAATAAGATTACAGTTTCAGGACCATGAGATTTCAAATACACATAATGAAAATCTCAATATGTGAAAAATGATGACAGTGCACAAAAACATATTACATGATGTTTAAAGACAAACACCAATACGACTGCTTATTTAGAATACAGAAATTGTAGTTCAGGTGGATGGGAGTAAAAACTCACACCTTGAAAATGCCAGTGTTTGAAAAATAAAAATTAAAAAAAAAACATAACAAAAAATAATCCAGTAAAGCTGCTATTCAAACTTTAAATCTAACTGTATTAACATGGTATTAATAGCCCCACTGAGTTTGAAGATAATGAGGCACTGTTAAGTGTTATTCATCTATATAGCATTTATGTTGGCATTACACAAAAAAAAAAATTCTGTTGTAGCTTATTTGCAATATTAAAAAAACATTTACCTGCATAATTATCACCTATTCCTAATTTTCTGATACTGTTAATTTAAACTTTTACAACTGTATCTAACCGTATCTTGTTACTTTGTACCCCTGTGGACAGTTTCTGAAAATTTCATTAAAATCTGTCCAAACTTTCCCCATTATGTTCTTAACAGACAAATGGAGTCAAAAACGATCTACTTTGCGGAGGTACATGTAATACCCTGGTACATGTAAATGGCAATGCACCGTAAAATCTGATCAAGTGCTCTAATGTAAAAATTTGCATAGCTACACTGTACGCCACAAATAACGATTATTATGCACAAAATTGCAAACACATAAACACTAATTTTAATTAAAATTCTTTATGCAGTTTTATTGTAAACCACTTCATATTACATACATTTTACATAAACCTTAACATTTCAATTGCTTATTCCCTATACAGTCTAATTCTAAACTTTAGTCTTTAGAAAGTTTGAAAGCACAATTTCACCGATTTCTGAGTCCAAAACTGCAGACAATTCTCTCTATAGTGTGCCTCTCATACACTAGAAGGGTGCCGTGCTCCCGTGAGAAATCTGGAATCCTGACCCATCTTATTGTCTTTCATATCGCTCTGCATTTTCTTGGCAGTCCCAAAGTCACCAAAAACCAAACAAAATAAATAAACTAAGCAATAGTTATAAGCAAAACACTGTCACACGATCTGAATAAAAAGCATAGTATAATACGAACAGTTTTCTTACAAGCTTTCTTTGCAGCACGGCACAACATTGTCAAACATTCGACGAATAACTTCTCATTTTAGCCAACCTTTTAAATTGAATATACACCGTTAGGCATGGCCTTCATAATTTTGCAAAACTCCACCATTCAGACATTAAAACTGTTCAGATCGTACATTAGAGGTTATAGTATATGGCATCACACCATTCATGCCTAAGATAGGTTCAGACTTGCTTCGACAAAAGCACTGGCAGCAAAACAAGACCATGGAGAGCACCAAACAAAATTACCATGAACATGAGTTTGAAAAACGCTCTGAAAATATACACAGACAATGCACTTAAGGCCAGCACACCTAGTATCGTGGACAGAGCCCCCTGAAGAATTGAAAAACCAAGGGAAAACAGGGAGGAAGAAAGTTTTTTTTCTCGGTGCAACCGTTGGCGCTAATATATGCATATGCAATGTGTGCTGAAAAATCAACAGAAAACCCAATGCACATTATCAGATTTATCATAGAGACAGAATCCAGATTAACATCCCACCACACCATATAACCCACAACACCTGTCTCTATTGATGCCACCGACAAAGCAACCCATAGTGAACAGATAGGATTGGGGATCAAAAGTAGTGAAATAACTACCATTGAACCAAGAGCAATGCCGATATTTTGTAGAGTATTGGGTATGATCGCTACGTATTGATCGTACGAAAGGAAGGCAGGATGGAAGACAGTAACACACACGAACTGACTTGACCATTGTCAGCAAGGCACATGGCAAGTAGAACCAGTTCCTTTTCTCTAGACGCATCAATTGGTGATTCGAAGCCATTATATTATCTGTGGTATTATCTATGTGTATATCTAATGAAAACTTTTCATTCCTAGGCAAAAACTCACGTTTTAGCACATTAACAAAATTGGTTTCATTAACTGTCAAGTTGTACTGCTCTACAAAACTTGAAAAGTCTTGCAGCCAAAATACCGTTGTGTATTCCAATAAAAACCATGCTGGCAGCGAAAAAGGTTATTTGGAAAAAGAAGTCAAAGAGCACAGCAACACCTAAAAGAATAAATAGTTAAACTGACGGATATACAATTGAAAATAAATAACACTAACGAAGTGTATAATAATGGTTTCGCGAACATCGTTTCAGTAAAATGAAAATTAATGCAATGCCTCTATTTATCAAAATATTCCATGGATTTATGAAGTATTTCGAAAGCGTTCTGCACATGGCAGCCATAAATTCTATCAAAAATGAATTCATATTGAAATAATTGAAACATTGAAATTGTATACGTATAACCACAAGAACTGTTCATTTCACCCAGAAAGAGCGAAAGATCGAAAAGTAAAAAAGGCTTATGGCACTCTTCAACTTGTGAATAAAACTTTAATCGCCAGTTGATCCTACCTGTGTTTAGACAAAATAATCTGATAGTAGGAAAATCAGCAATGGCGCCAATACCAAAAGAAAGACCGTCCGTAAGCGTAGTGATTGTGATAGAGATAGCTGCTTCTGAAAATGTCTCCCCCATGCGTTTTTGAACGGTGTCTCGTGGATTGGTCTGCCGCCATGCGGCTATCATAATAAACATATCGTCAACTCCGATTGCTGCAAACAATAAAAACTACTTCATTCAAAATTGCAGAAATGTTTCATATATGATAAGAAAAAAAACGCATTTAACCAAAGCAAATCAAGTTTGGATTTTATGAGATCATGCAGTTTTTAACCTGTAAATTCTGACCTGTAAATTAGAAAGCTTATTACGCTAAAATTCAGTAAACAATGCATTGCATCCAATCGGGATAGGGCACAGACAGATTTTGAATCTACCTGAATTTGGACTTGGCTTGCGACATCTTTAAACCGAAATGAAAGCCATAACAAACACGATGGCCCCACTTTCCTTGACCTCCACTCCACATTAGCCGTTTTGAACAGCGGAAGTTCGATAGAGGGTGGGTGGGGAGGTGATGACATAACACTTGTAGCATCATTCTATAATGTAGTTGCCGTGTTAGATACTGAAACATTGAATTGGTAATAACTAGCTTTGTAAACTTTATCATGACAAGTATAAAACGGTGTCCTCAAAGACAACACAACGTACAGTAAATCACACAGCACAGCACAGACAGTTTTTTCCAGGCAAAGGAAGCCTTCCATGTATACTTCCCAGCAAAAAAAAAGTGTCACCCCTAACGTAATGCGTAAAGTGATACAGATAATCACGTCATGAACCAATGCTCTTTATTCAACTTCTAAAAGAAAATTTACGTATTTTGTACAGCTGTAGAAATGATTGATGAACGAATTAAAAAAAACAAAAAAGTAATGCACAATAGACGGTTAGAGTTGTGCATAAAAGATCTGAGCAAAATGGCTGGCCCCGTAACTTTAATATTGTTGCAAATCAAAATTTTCCAAGGGAGAGTAACTTTTGAGGATACGGGGTTTAAGGCGCAAACAAAAGGCCCAAAATAACCGTAACTTTCTGTCCTAACATGGCAATGCTCCACCTCACCGTACTGGCAAAACACAAATTCTACAATGACCAGGAAATTGAGCAAGTAGTTTGGCCTCCTTTTTTCCCTAAGAACACTGTTGGGATACTCAATCCTACGCTGTAAGGAGGAGAGAGTCCCAGTTGCCGAGTACACTGTTTGAGCTGAGACAGGTTCTTGTCGAGCGGTGGGCTAAACTGAGCCAGAGATACACCAGTAAACTGGTTAAGTCAGTGCCTTGAAGAATAGCCTGAACGGATGAAGCCAGCCGGGCTTGCAATCCCTGCTTCATTGAATCTGACATTTGCTTTTTTCTTTAAATTGCCAATTATTTACAAAAAGGAATCCAAATGTAAGAAAAAAACAACGAAATTTACTGCAATTCAAAGGTAGAAAATGAAATTATAATTAAACACTAAATAGTTTGTTGGTTGAATAATAGAATTTGTCTTAGAACGTACATTCTGTTGGGATAATATTCCATTATATTGAGCAAGAGTATAAGTGAAATATGGACTTAGTCTGGAAATACAAAAACACTTACAAATGTGTAGTTAAAATAAAACCACTAAGACAATTAAACACACAATAAGACAAACTCAACTCCAAATTGGCTCCCAAGAAGACATTGCAATGCCATGGTTCCCTTGATGACACAGAATGCAAAAGGATTGATCTTGTCAAGGCTATCACCTTACCATTAACTTACAGTCTTTATTCCTATAGCTTTATTTCCTCAAAATCCTTGAATGTATACCTTTCAGTACTCTTAACAAAATCTCCTACCACTTTTTATAAAACTGGAATATTCACAATCGCTAGGTGCATGGGAGCCGCTGTATTCTTTTATTAATTCATTATTAAAGTCGCTATTGGGAAATCTGCCCTAATTGTCAGGGCACTGGAAAGCTAGCTTACTATCTATTCATAACATATTATGGAATAGCTTTACCAGTTTGGCTGATATGGGTTATGTGTAAAATCAAGATCGAGCTGACATAACTGAAATCTAGAACCTAGGGTAGGGAAATCAGGCCTTGACGTAAATGTAAGCCCTGACGAGAGCAAAATAGCATAAATATCAGGTGAGGGCAGACTGATTCTCTTTGAGAGAGTCGAGTGGCAAACACGAAAAAAAAATAGGCAACTTGTCTACAGCTGGTTTTTTACAGCCATAAAACATTTAGACCGCCCCTTTCTTTAAAATTTTGGTCAGAAATTAAACCTACTTATGTGATCTACTTTTTTTGTCTCCTGTATATACAGGATAGTAATCTAGCAGAAAAATCCATTCAAATATCATTTTCGGTTAAACAGTGTATTTTGGCAATTCTCTAAATTATACTGTTTGAAACTACACACAATGGACAATGGAAGTGTCACCCCCTGAATCAGAGTAATCAAATAATAATCAAGTAATCAAAGTAGGCAGATCTTGAGTAGTTATAATGCCTGGTCTACAATTTGTGTGTGTGTGTGTGAAATTTGATGTTAATAAAATGATACCAGGAGCGTATCATTCCACAGTCATTTATCTCCCCAAAGAAATGGTTCAGTAGTGGTGACACTTCTATTGTCCATTGTGTATATATGCTGGTATTTGGTTGGTTTTTGTGGCAAAAATGACTGTATGCATCTTTAATAGGCCTATTTTAAAAAAGCACATCCCAGACCCCACAGGAAGGTCACAATTGACTGCATTCACACATCCCTTCATCTTTTGTAGAGATAAATCATCCCTTAATTTATCTCTACAAAAGACTCCTTGGCTCATTATGAAAACAACAACAACAGTGCCAAGGGGTGAGACAGTAGGTACCGTTTATTAAAGACTGATATGTCCCCGGTCGTGTTTCAACCCACGTCCTACCGCTCCAAAGGCTGACACTCTAACCACAAGGCCATCCGGTCGCAATTGGTTTGCAAATAACAATAACAAACATTCTGTAAATCTGGTAATAAACAGCATGTGACACACACACACACACACACACATATCAATGAGTGAGCAAACCTCCTCAGTGACATGCATTGGCGGGTCAAACCTACAATCTGGAAACAAAACCTGCTGACCTGTATACCAACATATCACATAAAGGGTGTGGGCAACTGAAAGCCCGGGCCAGTAATAAGTGCACGAGTTCTGCATGCAGAAACACACAGAACTTGTTCATGCATTTAACCAACTATGGCCAATAATGTAATATTTATACTGTCAAAGGATGATGAAAACTGTTCTCTCCTCGCCGACTGCTCACTGCCATCACAAGTACTGAAACGAGGCTTACTGTCCAGCGAGCGAAAAGAGTCGGTGAAAGGGGTCAGCCAGACACTGGCCCCCGGTAACTTGACTCTGATTTTAGAGTCAGATTGACTCCATGAAGGCCAGGGGGTGATTGACTCTGATAAGAGTGTCTAAAGACTGGTAGTGGGGTAATTTGACCCTTATATAGGAATCTAATTAACTGCATGAGGGTCAAGGGGTGCTGGACTCTGACTAGAGAGTGAAATGACTCCAGTTTTATTCTCAATGTACCTACGTTACAATGGAAATGTTTTATTGTATTATGAGACACATTAAAGAAATATTAGCGTGCACAAACATTGATGCAAGTTCCTCTGTTTTCAAGGTTATGTATTATTTAATCAGCAATCTCCTAGATGTTCTTGATCATTAAGATACCAGAAGATACCAGACCGATACATATGGTACCAATATAGCAAAAAATAAGCGCAAAACCAATGGGATTACTTTTTAAATGTTAGCTCTGTATAGTAAAACGTGTTTATTGGGTGCCACTGTTTCAAATGGAAACGACTTGTCCTTTTGAAACAATCTGTTCAAATCACTTATGAATCAATCTGTATAATAGGTAGCTGCTCATCCCCTTGGTTCTGTAAGTTATCTGCTATTAAAAGTGCTCTGTGTGAACCGGCAATCTCACCGTGCAACCTAAAATTGTTCCTAAGGTGCCCCCTATCAATAGTCAAGTGGTTCCCAGATTATTCCTTTATTTGATTTGGTTCAGGTTTTCGTCGATGACTACCATCGGTGTTTTGGCACCAATGTGGCATCAACTCCAAATACTGACGCTGTTAATGACCTTAGTCACTTTAGACGCGGCACACGCTTCGTCGTTAACCTCTTCTGGATGTCTGTAAACTCTGTTTTGACTAGTTGAGCGGTACAGATGAAATCTGACCTCAATAAAGAAAGCCACGAGGTTTCAGTGTTCAACCCAGAAACGGTCAAGGTCCCCAATTCATTAGAGAAACATACAACGATGGTTTGCTGTTTACAGTGGGTTCCTCGGAGGTCGTCTGGTATTCTAAACTGCTAAAACCAGGTTGGTGTTCGCTAAGGGCCTTGAAAATGCGTTTTGGTGGCAATTGACCCCTCATTCTGAACGGACTGGGTGGTTTTTGTTTAGTTGCAACAGCATATCCCGAAAGTGGGTCCTGTACCCTGGTGGTAAGATTTCAATACATTGGGTGTGGCCTCTGTGTAGGTACATCAGTCTGGGCTCTATAAAACTGTGCAGACCGTTTCGTTTGGCGCAATTATCTCTGTGGCAATGTCTGTCTTTTTCGCGCCATTCTGCCACAGATTAACAAATTTGTAAAGCACTGCATAGCTCATTACTCAAACTGCAAAACCGACCACTTGCATGCAAAATTTCAAATTATTCTATGCAGTAGTTGCCGACATATGGATACTTTTTTGACAGAACCATGCTTTGCCAAAGCCAAGCTTTGACCTGCCCAAAGGAGCTCTACTTTACTATTTTTACACACTTCTCCATTCACATATCATATATGAGATTTGAGTTTTTTGAAAAAAGAACGCACATTTACCTAGGCATACCTTCAAAACTGAAATATTCCATATTAANATTTGTTCGGATATATTTACGAAAAAATGAAGAAATTAGGTCATGTTCTATCTGTTACAACGGACAAGTTGTAGAACAGCAGTAAGTTTTGATTTCATGTATAAATAGATTAATGAGTTATCTGTTAGTCCTGAACACGCTTTACCCCAAAGACCTGTGAAGATGAAGATATTGTCAAAAATAGAAGGGGGGTGTTCAAAGCATGTGGTTTGTAGGCCTGAGAAAAACGCTTGGTTTGTTACCATGGAAACAAAGAGAGTGGAAAAAGTGTATATCATTTTAATCCCCTATCTTTAGGTTATAATATATCACCAAACTAAATCATTTGGTGACACCTGTATAAACTTTAAGGCCAATCAATATAACCCTGTTTTTCAGAAGAATTTTTGGTTGATAAACCCCCCAAATTGTCACTGGCCATATCTCTGTAAGTAGGGATTTTTTTCAGGAAATATTGCAGCCTCAGATATTGTTCATATAAAGGTTCAAACACACCAAATATGATGTGAATCCGTTCACCCCCACCTTGCCGCATTTTCTACATTTGGTTTGGTTTTCTCGTGGACACACACTTAAATGTCAATTCTGTATATAGCTTGCGTTTACTTTAGAGGAGTCGCCGGGGTTTTTAACAACTGAAAAAAAATTCGTTACGTCCAATGGCGCAAGCCATCATTTTTTGCTGTTTGATGTTTTTTGTTACTTTTGAGCCATTAAAAAATCTTCAACTCAGTTGCATCCATGATTAGCTTGACGAAATGGTGGCAGGACACAGTTGCATGTTTTATTCTTCAGAGATCGTGAAATTGGGACAAAAGTTTTGAGCTGTTCAAAATTTTGGTCACACTGCTGAAAGGACTATGTCAGGAAGGGGTATTGCTTTCCCTCACTCCAAGTTCACGTGATATTCCAGTTTGAAACTTTTTCGTCATTGGCTGAGCCTCATATATTTTTATAATGTTACTCCTAGTCGGCTATTTAAAATTCTTTTATAAAAACCTGTTTTCTACTTCCAGCTTGTCACTTTTTTATAAAAACCTGTTTTCTAGCTTCACCTGAGACAGACGGGCTGGGTTAATCGTAGCCGAATCTGAATCAGTCAAACTCAAGGTAAGTTTTATAACTTAAAGTCTTACAGATAAATGGTCTGAACATGTTAAATTATCTATAAAACAGCATGTAAAAGATGGTATTCTCTGCGCCAACTTAAACGTGGGAAACTGCCCCTATCACATTTTGTTCAGGGATATCATAGAACTCTGCAACTCATTCTTCGGGGAAAGGAAATACGTCAAAGACCAGATGAATTGCCTTTCAACCTGCAAACAGCATAGAAAACTAAGGCATAGCCAATATAATTTTAGTGACCAAAATTCAGAACCAAACGTTTTAAAAACACCTTTATCCCTTTTCTGTATCAAAATTTAAGTGGTCTGTGTTCGTTTCTTTTTTTTTTTTTAACTCATCTTGGTGTTTATTGTATATTCTTTATTTATCCCTGTTTCTTTTATCAAACATTTAGAGGTTTGTGCTTTATTTATTTATTTGCGAACTCATTTTGGTCTTATTGTATATCTTCTATTTTATGTAAATATTTTATGAATGTGAATTTGTTAATTTTAGTCTTATCCAGTTTATGTGCAATCTAAGCAACGTTTTCGTGTTAGAAAGGGTATTAAAAGCGTTGAATATTTTTCATTGTTCTATTAATGTTATTTTACTGGATGATGGACATGTCAAAGCTAAAACAGGTCAATAAACATGAATTCCATTGTTCATTTTATCGATATTGCATACAGTAGGTAAATGGTTTTGGGCAGCAACAAGTCACAATCAACCCTTATTTACTTTAGTCTATTTTCCTGTTGCTTCATTTACTCCAAATCAACGATTGAGTATCTGTCAGCTTAATAAAATCCCTTTCTAGCTCTTTTTCCTGTAAAAAGCCTTCAACTGGAACTTTCACAATCGCTAAATTTAATGGGCGCCGCCCTTTTTTGTTTTTTTTTATTCTAGGTCGCTAAATATAATGAAATCAGGTCGTGACGTAAATGTTAGCCTTGGCAAGCGCAAAATAAAACCAATATCGCGTGATCGTAATAAAAAAATAATAATAAATTTATTTTGAGTCTAAAATCTAATATAACATGTTCAGAAGACTTTACATATACATGAAACAATTACTTAAGAAATAAATTATTAGGAATTGATAAAAATTACAGAGCTTAACGACAAAAAATTTAAGAGTATTCTAGATAGAACATTCACATAAAAGCACTTACAATAATTACTAAACTATGTTTGTTAAGAAAAAATAATCAATTCTAGATTTAAAAAACAACTTTATTTGCACACAGAAAAGATTATAGGTAGAACAGCCTTATTTCTTACAGTGCAAAAATGCAATTACCATAAAATTTGTAAAATCAATTTAAAAGTCGATTAATCAAAATTTTTCCTGAATAGGTATGTCTTCCATTCTTTTTTAAAATGTTTGGTAGACTTAATTGATCAGATTTCAAGTGGTAATAAATTCCATTCCTTTGGACCTGCTGATTTAAAAGCGTGCAGAGTCCCTGATACCAACATAATCTTCGAGGAAAGACAAAAGTAGTTCACGATCGACTGTGTCTAAAGCTGCAGATGGGTCTTAATAAGACTAAAAGAATCATTGAGTGTTCATCGACTCCACACAGGAGATCACTTTTTATTCTTAGCAATGTATCAGTGTCTAGAGATGGCTTTTTGGTAGGGGTTGACCCACAGCTTTCTTGAGTTGATCAGGGAAAGAAACAGATGCAAAACTAATGTGATGATGTGCGTTATCAGGTTGATGACAGCAGGGAGTATCTGAACCATGAGGCTGTCAACATTGGATCAAGCTTGTACGTAGAATGATTCTCTTTGAGAGTCGAGTTTCAAACACAAAAAAAAAGCTAGTAACTTGTTTCACAGGTGCGGAACCATTTCTTCAAGCTGTTCTTTAGGGACCTTTAATTTCGTACTGAGGACGGAGTTAGTATTATAGTCCAGTAAACGAACGAAATTTGCCCATTGAAGTTGGACAAATATGTTAACACAAGTTTCTCAACAGAGGCCGAGTATACAAGGTCAAACCTAAAAATATCGTGTAATACACATCACTCTATATTTTCTACAAAAATATACACTCTTTATAAAATGATTGAATTTTCCAACAGAACTACATCCGTGATTTCAATAAGGTTTCAGTATGGTTTCAACAAGTAAGACAGATGCAACATTCAACCAGACCATTAGTGTTTTTATTATAATTATCATTATTTCATAATTTAACTTCAAGTAACGGTATTTTTGTTGAACTTTTTCCGTTTGAGTTCCTTTTGGCGATCAACTGTTCATTAATCACCAATTTCTCAAAAAAGTAATTGTGCAGAATCCCAGTGTCACCAATGCAGAGTTACATGTCGATGCCGTAAACCATATCAGGACTCACCGACAAAAGGTTAATGATGGTGGATCCTTATCAAAGGCCACCGACAAAGAACAATGGTAGTTGTGTTAGGGAAAAGGTAGGGTCGGCTCCTTAAAGGATAATCAGGCTCAGATATAGATTTGATGATCGTAATCGCTAAGATATCTTAAAGAGTATCAAGGAGAAATGTCCAGAAAGGACGTTTTGGCAGACACACAGTCGCCAATAGTTTAGCGGTCCTTACGACATCAAACGTATCGATGTCTGATGAAACTTTAACGAGCTCTCCCCAGTCAAGTTTAAAAGGTCGTCTCATTGCTGGATAAGACAGATTGAGAGGGAGAAAGGACATACGAAGCCGACAGAGTCCTTAGATCAGCGAGCGACTGTAAGGCCGACGCTCAGGCCGCCTCTAACCTGCATAATAAACGATCAGAGTAACCATCTCAGTTGTTGCGTTTTAAGTCCGTCTCCGGCGAAGGCGCACGACACCAAAGCCTTCACGAACCTCACGAGGGATAGAAATACCTTTAACTTGAGGGTTACACATAAAATAGGCAATGTGTTTTTGTTTGCTTCTCTGGCGAATTCCATTAATGAACTGATGTCAAAATGACATCAAAGAGATAATTCAAATTTATTAAAACACGATTTTAAGCCTTGTTTTCATTAATCAGTCAGCAAAATAGGAAAGAATTGATGAAAAATGATTTGGAAAAAATATTCCAAATTAAATGTCAAGTCTGTATGTTCCTAGGCCAAAAATTGATGGAAATATGAAATGTTATATATTATGGTACCTAATTTGCCTAATCTATGCTAATTTATACTTCGATAGAGGGTGTCTCTACGGATAAAAAAATCTTTTGGCCCAAGGAACATTCATGCCAAGTTATACATTTGTACTATAAAATGCAGCGTTTGACCCATTAACAAGCCTACTACAGTTCCCAGCAGTCAAACCAACTACTGTTGCTGCATATGAATCCCTGCTTGTTCGCTGACAATTTCACAGAGCATGATCAATATAATGAACAGTGGATACACGCACAGTTACTTGCAGAGCAATTTTGGCAGAGGTGGATTAAAGAATGCTTATCAGTGCTTCAAGAACGTCAGAAATGGCTCTGACCAGCAAAAAAACTTTCAAAAATAAAATGCCTCATGTACCAATTGCTGGAGTTGAATTCCGAAATACGCTATAAATTAAAAGGATGATAACTCTTCGTTTTGGCCAAAAAATGAATTTTCCTGGAGTAAACAACAATTTTCCCATACTTACCAATTTTTACATTCAAAGTTAGTCCCTGGTTTTTTTCTAAAAGGTTTCGTTTTTTTTGTTAAAATCTCTTAAAAGAGATTATAACAGAGTATAGCCATCAATGGAGGTCACGTGATCTAAAGACAAGCTCAGATATCAGAATAATAGCTATAACTGCTGTTTTTGTCGTAAAACAGAATATATTATATTTCTATGAGTTATTCACAATGTTTTTATTGTGAAATATAGATCTCATACGAAGAGTTATTATCCCTTTAAAGGAAAACAAAAATGCTTGTGTGACAACAAGTTGAACGAATATAGGGGAGACCGGGGCTAGTTGGCCCACTTTTGGCCTTGTAGAGCCAACTAGGAATGGGTTAGAGTAACAAAACCGGTTTCAAAGTAAGCCCCTTGAACTAAGCTACGTATGCAACGTCATTATTTTTCAAATATAATGCCAGGTGGCTCACAATTTGACAAAAGACGCAGTTGACGTCA
>NW_019776055.1:55177-127070 GCF_001039355.2 Lingula anatina | reverse complement strand
ACTGAAAACCCGGGCAGATGGAGCTCGTTATCAGGTGGTAATCATCATTTATCCTGTGGTTGCATCTAGTAGCAAGGTTTTACCTTGAAAGAAAAGACCTTTTCCACTATAACAAACAGAAAGAAATTAACCATTTCGAAAAGTTTTTTTCAAAAAAGCAGAGTTGACGGAAAATGACTTGTTCTAGATAATGACAAAGTTATTTCGTCTGAAGATTTAAGGTTTAAGAAAGCAAAGGGGACCGTACCTGCATCTTGGGATACATTTTTTAGCATCAGAGAGAATAGGATTATTTGTAGGCAGCAAAGGAACAGAAGAAAAGGTGACACGTATGTTGTCTGATTTCAATTGCATTAGTGTGATGCGTTTTGATAGTCACGCACTTGAATTTAATTGCATACATGTGGTAGACTAGCCTCCGTTACTTGATTCTGAATGACAATAATTTGACTTTGGACACATCAGAGTCGAAGGTCCAAGATTATAGTGTATTTGTTTTCAAAGCGAGCTGTGATATATTTTATTTGACTTCAATTAGTTTAGTATACGATTAAACGCATGTCTTATGAAATACTGAAGAGATACAACATAGTTTGCTCATGTTGAAAAAAGTGTCTGTAAGATAATGTATTTCAGAGCCTTCTTTTGCGTATTTTAAAGAAGAAATTTGTACTAATAACAGTACATATATGCTATTTTATTTATTTTTTTAATTGTAGATTTACTAATATCCCTGGCGATATTAGAAATCAACCCGGTGTGTTAGGGTTCAAATAGTTTACCCTGCTTATGATAGATATGTTTATGTTGACACATCGTTTATTTATCTGACCTAGACACAGGTTTGTTTATGATAGACGATAAACGTTTACAGTTTTTCGGCATATTTCGATGCTGTAGGAGAATTCATTCGAAGGCTGGTGGCATGAAACGAAAAACACGGGGATAGGCCTATGTTATTTCCAGTAAAGAAACATAACCTGCATGGGCAAGAAAAGAGAGTGATTATCCCTGTCCTTAGCTTCCATACAATGTACTTTCGTTGTTATCCCAGCAGACATACAACAGTTTCAGCTGTTATTATCTAAAAACAAACAATGAATCATCGTTGGATTCTTTTTTGTATAAATATAATGCAGTTCATGTTTGATTTTGAAAATAATATGTATATGACAGAAGGGTAAATTTGCAAGTAAAACATAACAGTCTTTGAGACCTACTGTTGTCATTATACTAAAAAAAAATGCTATTTTACACAATAAAAATGTTATTACGTGATTTAACAGCTGGCAGTTCTCTTTCCTGATAAGCCGTGCATATATTCAGTTTTTCCATCATATAATGCAGCAGAATCACAGTGAACGAAATCATTCGCCGTCTACATAGAAGTAGAAAAATTTAATTGTGCACTGAAGTCCAATACGCCTGCGCTATCTCACGTGGTTCCGTAATAGCCGTTACAATGGTGAGTTCAGAGCCCAATGCATTGTCCACGTGATTTATAAATAGCGTGCGAACTTCCCAGCTGCGGTCAGCGTTGAATGTTATAGTCATTGAATTACGCGCAACTTTACGGGATGGTCAAAGTCTTAAATCTTTATATCATGATTTAAGATGCTTGTAAGTACTGCATCCGATACAAAGTGAAATTGATGTAGTATGAGAAAAATCAACGATATTTGCCAAGTGACGAAGCAACAGTACTTAAAACTCTTTAATTTTCCCTGTTAAATTAAATTAAATTAAATTAAATTAAATTAAAAATTGAAAAATAAATAAATATGTTCACTTCAAAGCCAAATGAATAGTTCACCTTCCGTGTCATATGACCTGCAGTAAAATACAAATTGTTCTTAATATCAGGTACACCCACATGTAGTACATCTCTGTTCTATTTATGGCAAGATTTTTCCGCATTAATGAATAACCGCAAGTAGGTCAACGCGCAGTCGAGGCGGATCTTCATATAGTATACTCCTGTTGAGAAGAGAACATGTGAGATGTAAGAGCCAGTGAATTGGTGTTATACCTAACGCTGAAGCGGTATTAAACGGGGAACATGGCTACTGCTAATCTTAACGAGAACTCCCCACTCATCAACGTAGCAGGAGTTATCGCCAGAGACAATGAACAACGTCTCTCGTGTCGCACGCCGGCAGGCAAAGGAGTGCTATGCGTTTTGCTGGTGGTTTTCTTTGAGAGATTGGCGTATTATTCCATTACGATAAACTTGGTATCTTTTAGTGACAAGCTCTTTAAAGACATTGGCGTTCAGGGACTTACGGTTAATCTATTGTTTCAAGGTAAGGACAAGTAGTTCCATCCCGTAGTTCTAGTCGAACTGCTGTGGAGTCCAGTCAGTGATTGAGATAGAGAAAAACAATGGCATATTTTATCCTTCTGCCCCCCCCCCCCCAGATCTGCTTTCTGACACGTACAATGACTGAGATGGTATTGGGATGATAATGATGATGATGTGTGTGTGTGTGCGTGTGTGTGTGTGTGTGTAATGGGGGGGGGGGGGGGAGTCCTTTAGCCACAGACTGCACAATAAAGAAATTCCAATTTAGCACATTATGTAGCCTGTAAATATTGATTATTACGTAGGAGATGCCATCTCTCGTTTACATTGAGTCAGCCTGGCTGGAGGGGATATTTAATGTCTCACCTTGAGAATACCTGCGATGCAATGGTGCGACTTAAGCCACCCTTAAGTCCACAACACCCACACCTGTGTGGGCAGTAATTTGGCAGCAGCTTCATAGAGCGCTGCTAGTTGTATTGTGGGCGAAACACAGCGGAATCAATGACGAGGCATTTTCGTACTAGTTAACACCAGCTCTCTGCTTTCACTTTTGCGGCCTACTTTCATCAAAAGTCGCACAAGGTGTTAAACCTTTAAATAGAAGATCTTATATTTCTTGGAGATTTAAACATGTTTTTTTTTGTCGTCAGAGACCTAAGGCCAGAAAAAAAAAAAAAAAAAAAGAAAATTGGGGGTGGGGTGGAGAGGATGGAGCAGTTTTTAATTTTTTAGCCACTCTCATAGTGGAGAAGGGGAATTTGATTCTCAAATCTAGCTGTAAGAAAATCTGAGCTCGAAAACGATTAAAAGTAAGTTCTTTTTTTTTCGAAATTTTCTCAACAGTTTTTAATAGGATATCATCGTGTTTATAAAGGAATTGCTGGAATTAAAAAAAAGCTATATTTTATCTCTGCATATAATGGTCTAACACGCATTGTAAACCTGTAGATGAGAATGGCGTTAAGACGCATAGCCCATCCATTTTCTAGAAAATATTGTTATGATGTTTTTTAGGTACAGCATTCTTCTTGCCTCTGGTGGCAGGAATAATCGCAGACACCCTTCTAGGGAAAAAGAAGATTTTGGCTAGCTTCTTTCCTATTTATATATTAGGTAAGGCAAAAAAAAAAAAAAAAAAAAAAAAAAAGAATGACGTTTAAGTAGGCCTAGTATTTTAAATACTCAGTTTGTACTTTAAAGAAATGCACCTCTCTCTCTCTCTCTCTCACACACACACACACACACACACACACACACGATGAATTTTTCATTTTATCATCTCTAAGAATGTTCCTTTTAAACAACGTTACCCTTCATACAATAAGCTGATCACAGACGACTAAATATATTTTAGGCTCTCTCCTTTTTACCATATCTGGAGTCAGTGGCGTTGTGCAGGTAAGAGAATTGCGGAGTTGCTGATGTAGTAGAAATTTTTGACGGAAACTCTCTCTGTCTCTGTCTTTGTCTGTGTGCGGCATGCGAACGCGCGCATGTTTGATTGTAGACTTTTTACTTTTTGATGCATAGAGTACTTATAATAAAACTGTAATTATGGTTTGTTGTTATTCAACCTTATTACTTTCTCCTTTCTGTCTCACACAATCCATTATTAGTTGCACACGGCTAGTTAGTTATTTTACTGTAATTTTATAGATTTTAAATTTTATATTAAACAATTTCTTTATCATTGATTTTAATTATTGAAATTTAATGAAAATTTACCAACTAACTGTCTGACTAGTTATTTCTTTGTATTATTCATTGGAATACTTCATTACTTGATGTTCATTAATTACAACAAGAAATTGGCATAAACATATTTCAGGAAGCGAAAGTGATACTTTTCGTAGCTGGTCTAAGCCTTTGTACAGTTGGAGCAGCAGGGGTTCGTGCTTGTCTCACTCCTTACGGAGCAGATCAAATTGAAACAAAAGACTCCCAAAGATCTTTCTTTCATTGGTAAGTTTAAAATGTTCAACCTTTTCGTGTTTTCGGGAAAATGTGCACATTTGTTTATGTGCATGTGTGAGTGCGTGTGTTGGTGTGCACGACCGTGCGTGCGTACTAGTGCGTACGTGCATGCGTGTGCGTGTGTGAGGGGGTGGTCTGAGATATGCACATGTATGACATAAAAAAAACAAACGTTAAGTCAAAGAACTTTGATACAAAATAATTCAAACCCGGGAATCAAGACACGCCTGGTTAAACATCCAATCGCTTTAGATTTTATTTACTAGTTTAAACAGTATATGTAGGGCCTATCTTGTTGCAATCTGAAAATTGATAAAGATGAAGTTATAACGAGGTCAAACATTTCTGACGAGGAGTTCTGAATCAACAGGTTGTCAAAATAGGAAATTTAGGGAAAAGTCTCAAAACCGCCATCAGATCCCCCCCCATTCATCCCAGGTCTTCGCCCTCCCAAGCAGAATAAAAACCAGACAAAGTTAAGTAGTTTTCATACCTGCTATATTATAACAAATGTGTCCTTATGTACCGTTTATGTCATATTTTTGCCCCCCCCCCCTCCCCTCATCCCTCAACCCACCACTGCTGAACACATCCGATCAAAACTTTCATTATCTTGAGTACGACAATAGTCAATATACTGGGTAATTCTTACAGTGTAAACAGTAACCAGATAAGATTGGAAATTTACTGTGCTATCAATATATTGGCTGTACTTTAATACTCTTGGCGCATGGTTCAAATTGTACGACGGTTTTCATGGTCGTCCGACGGGGTTATATCTAGGAAGGTGTCAATGCAGATAATGAATGTGTGGCATGTCAGTGCATGATACACTGTGTACTAGATAATCATTTGTCTTGATGCAGTAAAACTATCACATTGTTATCTTATATCCTTATGTCAAAAGTGGGGATCTGACGAAGTCCCGGAATAGGCAATATATAGAAACAGACGTTTTGAACGCGAATGAAATTGAGGTTGCACTGGGCAGGCATTACTCTTCAATGGATCTCCCCGGAGACTTTATTTACTCTAAAATAAATTATGAACAAGAATTCACGAGACAATAAATAAACGGGTGTGATAATATGAAAAATGACAGTTATTAGGATTATGTATTTATTTATCTTAATTCCAATAGTTTTTCTTCATCAGTGCGAAAGACAACCAGTGATTTTCAACTTTAAGGGGCAGTATTCTATTGAGCTCATAACTTGTTAAATTATAATTACATATGATACTCATAAACCACAGTCATCTCCATGCTAATAGCTCAAAGTTTGTGTTTCAATGTCCATTCATCATAAAACTAATCTTTATGAAAGCTCTTTATTTTGATTGCAATTGTAAAAGTAGAATCCCTAAATCACCACCTAAGTAATTGCAGTACTCTAGGGGCGCATTCCCATAGATTTTAGATCGATCTATCCCCGTGGGGAGTCCCACTAGATTACTGTCAGATAATCCGGCTTAAATGTCCGTCCCGCCTACTACAAGCTGTAAGGGGGCAAATAACTTTCGTGCCCGCTCGACTGACAGCTATTTAGCGTGAACCCCCAGGGAGTTGGGTCGATCTAGTTGGATCGATCTAATTTCTGGGAATGGGGTCTAGTAGACATAGTGCCAAGTTACATAAGCATTTAAAAATACAGGCTGTATTTTCTACAATTAATTGAGTAATTTTAAACAAAAATACTTTTAAATATTTAAAAGACTTAAGCATGCAATTTGACTATCAGCGTACCTTTATAATCAATTCTCCGATAACAAACACTGTGTTATCGACGTTCTTTTACGACGTTTTTATGCGGTTTTGCCTGGGAAGTGATAAAAGGTTTATCATTTTTTTTCTATATTTCTTTGAAGCCAGCCTTTTCACTTTTGTTGATGATAAGATGCTCAGGTTAATAAAATATTTTTACTATCGAGTTATATTATATTGAATATGTCTTTGTTGCGTTTCAGGTCTTATTTCGTGATAAATGTTAGTAGCCTTATTGCGGTCACTGGTATTAATTACATTGAGCTGGAAGAAGGCTACTGGTCCGGTTACGTTGTTGCCCCGTGTTCGCTTCTATGCGCACTGGTATTTTTCCACGTTGGCAATCGTTGGTGCCGAGAGACGGAACAGCCAAGTATATAAATCTAATTATATACACATTTATTTTAATTGATTTACGTCTGTAAAGCGATTGATTATACTGTGCATTTGAATACGATTTTGAAGAAACATTCACACATTCACACGTCTGTTCTATCGGGTGTTGGCTGATTAATTCATATAATCTGCCACATGGCGCTTTCAAACAAAGCAAATTCATAGGCAAATAAGTAAATGGCATCATCAAATAGTTTTTTTAACTAAGGAATTTTTTCAAATTAGTTTTCGTAAGTTATGCGTATTAATATATATATATATTACTATAAAAAGTTTATTATTTTGCTTTGTTTTTAAAGGTTATTTGCTCTTTGTCGCCGTGAAGCACCTGACAGGGCAAGCGAAACGCGGCAATACACACCAGTTACCTGAAAGAAACAGATTGGCCGTGGATCCAAACGATGCCAAAGCGTTCGCCAACGTCCTCGTGTGCATTTCAACTCTATTGGGTTTTAGTGTTGTTTATTCTGCGGTGAGTCGAAAGTGAGGGTAAATCAAGTGAGGGAAAGTAAAGGTGAAAATTAAGGCATCGATGTACTCTCTGGAATAGGTTTACTTCCAAAGTCCTTGGGTTGCATTCAGAACAGATGATCCTCGGATGCACTTGTCTCCAGGTCAAATATGGCGAACCCTACATGAAAGCAAGACCAAGTAATCCGTTAATCCTCTCACCGCGTCCAAACGGATTAAATTTCGGCTTCGAGGATTAACTGCTAGGCCCCTGCAGAGAAGGCGCGTGTGGAGGCGGGGAGATCATTAAGGGATTAGGCGGTCTTGCTTTCATATTTGATCCCCGCACCAGTAGATCCGAGGAACATCTGTTGTGAATGCGACCCATGAAATCGGGTCTTGATTAAAACGTACTTAACGCGCTATGTTCTCACATAGAAAGCGACAGAACTGGTATAAACAGCCCGTTCAAAGTTTTTCCTTACTGGTTAAACCCCGGAGGTATTAAGTATGTCTTGTCATAAGTTACTGTAAACACGCAATTACTACGATGGTTCCTTCAAAACAACAACCAAGACCAGTATAACATGTTAGTCTAATGAATTATGAATACATTCAACGGCAAGAGGCGACATACAAATAACTCTGATCTTATCATTTCCAAAATATTTTTAGTGATTTAGTCAAAAGGCAATATGTAAACATGTATGTGCATATTATTTATTTAAATCTATTTATCTATTTATTTATCTATTTATTTTAGTACCAAACTGTCTATACTCTTCAAGGAGAACATATGAACGCAACAGTTATCGGAGGAAAGGAAATCACGTCGTCCTCCTTGTCGGCATTTGACAACGCTATTATTTTACTTATAATACCCATTGTGGACAGAGTTGTCTGGCCGTGCTTGATGTCAAGGGGAATACGGGTTTCTTATCTTCATAGAATAGGTAAGCGTGGCCTGTAATATTTCTTGGTCTTATTTATTTATTTCAATTTTTACTGGTTTATGCATTGTTTTCAATCTTGGTGATCTCCTAAAATCTATAAAGCTCTAATTGTTCGGCATGCTGTTTGACTTAGTTTCCATTACACGGCACAAGTTTTATTGTTCTATATCCTGAAAACAAATAACCAAACGGTAGTGGTGGTGGGATGATGTAGAGGTTGGGGACATCTCCCTTCAACTGATAGTTTGTTAAATTTACACAAAAAGGCCCCTCAAGATGCAAATCAATCCTTTTTCAACATTCTCTTTACTATATCTGTAACTTCCAGTAAAAATGTTACTTTATTATTGTGCCACAAATGTTTTTATTTTTCTCTAGGTTTTGGCATATTGTGCGGTATTTTGTCAGTGTTAGCAGCACTTCTGGTGGAACATTACCGCCACACCGGACTAAGTATCATGGCCCAGGTGCCGCAGTACGTTCTTATGGGTCTTGGAGAGATACTTGCCTTCATACCTTGTAAGCAAGAAAGTTTTATACTTGGATACGTTTTAAACTTAAAAATGAGAAAAGTGTGTTTTGCTTAATGCCATATTTTCTCTGTCTCGGCCAAAAATCTCATATTTCAGTACATAAACTAATGCTCAATAGATTACTATATTATACTGTGTGTAAAGTATAAATGAATAGAATTAAAGAGTCGAAAAAGTGCAAATGAAGTATGTATGCTGTAATATACTAGTAAATATCAATAGTAACAAACAGAATAGTGTTCAGAGTCTTAAGTAACAAAAATTACACAATAACAAAAATTACACAATTTTGAGGTATTGACAGTATTAGTAATTATCAAAGTCTTCAAAATGCCAGTAAATCGCAATTATACCTACTAGGAATTAAGTGTACATTGCTTTACAATCGGCGTGTGTTTTATTTGTTTATTTTGCTAATCTTTAGGCTATGAAATGGCATACATAGAGTCTCCAGCGTTTACCAAATCCACGACAATGGGGCTCGTCTGGACTACGAGCGGGATAGGATTTTACATATCTGCATTTGTTATAAATTTAGTAGAAGAACGTCAAAGTAAGTACCTACACTTTTTAAAGATGTATTCTTTCATATTTTCATTCTTGTCTGGCGTTTTTCTTTTTTTCCTTTAATCGCATTGATTAAACCGTTATCTTTTCTGTCCCGTTTATTTCGAATATGTTCCATTTCAATTCGATTCCCTATAAAAGCGACACTAGGCTTTAATTCCTCCTTTTAAATATGCCCTCCACTCTCCTCTGCTTTACTTTTCTGTGTTCTACGCTTATACTCGGTGCCTTTCTGTATGCAGAACTTAGTTTTACAGCCTGGCACACTTCTCTACTTAAGTTCTCTCTAGTTCTCCACTGCTATCTTCCCATACCCAGCCGTTCAGTTTTCGTCCTTTCTGTTCCATTCCGTTCCGATAAGTAATGATTTTAGGGTACTAACCAGTCAAATTGACTATTAGTTCGTTCGTATCATTTGAAACGCAATGCAGTTCCAATTATTGGCGTGTTCCTTACATTAAACAGATTTTAAATTGGTTTCAGATTGGTTCCCGATGAATGACGAAGACCCAAAATTATCGTATCCGTTCCTGATTTTGGAAGGCGTGGTGGTCGTATTCTTTATTTTATATCTGATCGTAGCTTGCACGCGGAAACCCAAAAATGGCGATAATCGGGGAAATGGAAGGCACGAAATCGTGTGACAGTAGTGATGGATTTAGGGAGGTTTCAGGAGGGTCCAGACCCCTCTTCAATTTTTGAAAAAAATCACACCAATAGTTCCCTCTTAAATTTAGAATTTTGAATAATAGCTGAATCATAGTTCTTAACCGTACCAAATGACACCGTTTGCCTTCTAAAATACCAATTTTTTTCGGGACCCGAAACCCCATGCCAAGGGAGGGGGAAGGTCGGCTTCGCTTGATCGGCCTGTCATCCCCCCTTCAAATAATCCTGGATCCGCCCCTGGACAGAATAAGTGCCACTGTACACGTGTATTAAAATGATGAATAAAACTGTATCATCGGTGGATCTCGGTCGTATATCAGTATTCAACTTCTGTTATTGTGTTAGGGGTACATTAGCTGTTCCTAAACAGTGCGATGGATGTGACATAATCCTCAACGTGAATATATTTCAGCGTTTGTTATATTACGTATGACAGTTATGGTGGAAAGCAAAAAACTATGGAGCAGCATGAAAAAAATGCCTAGAATCTTGTTATCGTTACCAAATTACATTTGAATTTTTTTTCACCGATTTTTACCTTTTTGCTTTTTTAAGAGAAGACTTTCGGACTCGTAAAGCTGAGACTTCTGGATATTACTATGGAGGACAGATCCACCTTTTTTTCTATTCCATTTCACCTAAGCCATAAATTTCTGCTTCTCGCACTGCACGCAAACCGTGCTGGTTTCGGTTAAGTGTGCTCATGGGCAGAGTCAATTTTTAAAGGGTGCGAATAGTTAGACAGGAACAATTGGATATTGAACACGTTTTTGATAAGACAAATTGCACCTTCACATTTCCTTCGGGCCTTAATTATGCAAACAGATTTTTCAGGATCAGTATTAGTTTTGATTGGTCCTACCGAATTTCGTAGCTAGAGGAGCTTGTGTTCAGGATCTCCTTGAGCAATTTTACAATAGTTTTACATAAGTCCCGTAAACGTGTTGATAGCATTGTTAGAGGCATATATATGTTTTCATTTGATCATTGCATGGTTTGTAAAATATTTTACTTATTATATTTACATGTACGTTATTATATGAGGTGTAGATACAGTGTTGGAAGCTTAGACATTTTACCAAATGTAAAATAACAATAAATAGTCTTGTTTTATCATTTGAAGCACTTTTGCTATTTCAAATTGTATTTGATATTATAATCTTTTATTTATTGAACAATCGAATAAATGACGCAGTGTTCTGAAAACTTAGTCGTTTTGTCTACATGTATTCTACCGGTAGGCCCTGGGCATGAAACAATCTAATATAATTTGATTCTTATATGGACTCATTTCACCCTGACCTCACATTTGCTGATAGCAATTAATAAGTAATGGCAGGGAAACTGCGTAACCATACGTGAAAACAAAGGAAAATATAAAGTGAGGCCTCACATATTATGTCATCATACTACTGTAGTGGAGTTGCCATAAAAAGGAGGGTCAAAATTTATTTCACCTCTTCGTATTCGCAATTTATCGCTCTATCAAGTTCTTTTTCAACCACGTAAGTTCAACTGGGATCATGATAAGGCAATTGCTTTTTTCTGACACTGTTTAATTGATATTAACACCACAAATCTGAAAAATAGGGCCCTTGAAATCGTGCTACAGATGGCAAAAGTGGTCGTTTTGAGCCTCGTTTGGAGACTTTTGAAATCGAGGTCTGGTGCCGGATACAGTGCAATATATAGGTTATATAGAGATATGCGGGGTATAAACATTTAAGTGAACCCGGAAGAAATATGCATTTGTTGCATGAATATTACACTTGTTATCGAATCGATTTGTAATACTTTATGATATCTCATGGATAAGGAAAAAGAGGGGCTTCCGCTGCTCCATGAAGAACTCAAGGACAGTCCGCTGGAACGCTGGAAATCTCGTGCGGCAGTTCTAAGTATTTTACTAATTTTGTTCTGTGAAAGACTAGCGTATTATGCCATCACTGTAAACCTTGTGGCATTCTGTGATGATAAAATCGAAGAGGGCAGCGGACTGACAGTTGCTTTGCTTTTTCAAGGTAAAAAACACGTTCTTTTGCAGCTGTTATGTTCACTCGCACGCACATACATTATATACGTGCGCACACGGGCATTTGCACGCGAATGTGAACAATAAGGGATTTTAAGCTCATAAAGAGTTAGAGTACCAGGGTTCTAATGATATATTTAGCTTTTCATTTATAGATAACTGGAATACACATTTGATCTAAGATAATTCTGTGTATTTGATATGGCACTGATACACTGTATAATAGCAAGCCTGTGCACAGTTGCTCTTGTAAATAGGCCTACATCCTACGTCCTGAGTTGGACAGGTATAAATGTAATGTGATGGAATAACTACATGCCTAAGCGCGTTATGTCATCCTGTTGTAAAATTTCGATAAAAGAACATCCAGGCATATCGATTAACATGGTAGGCATAATCCGGGGTCGTTCAGTAGAGAGTCCAATGGATTTATTTATTTATTTATTTATTTATTTATTTATTTATTTATTTATTTACTGATTGATTGATTGATTGATTGATTGATTTATATATTTATTTGTATTTTCAGTATTTTTTATCATTATGATTATTAATAATAATTTTAACAACAACAACAACAATAATAATAATAATAAGTAAAACATTTTATGCTTAATTTTTAATTAAAGAAATGCGGTAGAGTCATCTCTTCCCTTAACTACTTTCAACGCACTAGTTCTTACACATATTGCAATACGTTGATATAGGTCATCAGCATTCACTCTCACGTGTACTAGCAGTAAGCTATTGTCACATAAAATGAACTTTGATATTAAAGACACAGTAGACCTGTGCGGGCTTTGAGCACGAACAAACCAACCAATTTACTTTTTCTGCAGATGTCCTCTAACTGATTTCTTAAACGTATTCTGCTTTCGAGCTTCGCGTTAAAATGTGCGTTTTAGTACCGCTCAGTTAAGCCTTCATTAACCTTTGATTAAGTGAGGTGCATATGCGCATTCTTTGAACTTTCACTTCTCAAAAAGAAAAAAGCGATTTTTGAAGGAGTCACGAAAATAGTTATTTTCAAAATGATAAATAATGACTTGGAGATGAGACGAGTGGGCTATCTATGAAGTAGTAGAAATAAAATATTCATAAAATAGAAATCGTATGTTCCGTCCCTTTTATCAAAATTAATCGTATCATATCACTATTTACTGACCCCATTCCATAGCTTTGGGACCTTTATTGAACTGATTAGGTATACTCACCATTCAGTGTAACTGTGGCAAGCATTTCGCCTTGCAAATGCCTTTTTGTTAGCAAAGCCATCCTTTGTGACCCTTTTGTTACGTAAACCTCTGAACTTGTTTGTTGAATCATCAACAGATAAAGTTAATTGTTGATGAAGCAATCTTTTTTTCTTCTTCTTAAAATATTTTTTTCCTCACTACATTTTATTTATGATTTTAATTAATTAATTAATTATTGGATAGGATAATGAATAAACAGGCGGGGTGGAGTGCTTGGATTGTAATTGGCCCGAATGGCGTAGAAAATAAGGCCTTTGAAATCGGCAGTGTCTATAGGCCAACTTATCGTCCATCTTCCGATATGTAATCATCTTTTATCTTACAAGAGATTATAAGTCAGAGCAACCCACTCTGCATGACTCTCTGATAGAATACCAAGGTAAAAGTGCACTTTTTCTTTAAGGAACTGCGTTTTTCTTGCCTTTGGTCCCTGGAATTATTGCAGATACCCTCCTGGGCAAGAAGAAGTTGCTTACAATATGTCTCCCTGTGTATATACTTGGTATGTATGCCGCATATTGTGCAATATCTTAAAGTTGTAGTACATTTTAAGTATGTGAGTGTACACAGTATCTTAGGATCTTTGGGTGTCTCTCTCTCTCTCTCGTGTTATTACGAGGATAAGCTATTTTTATTTCGTTAACCTCCATATTGGTTAATAAATTAATTATAAATCATTAAAAATATACATAGAATTATCAATAAGATTACAGCTCGAGTGATTGAAAAAAATGGCGTTTAATTTTCATCTCTGCAGGTGGAATATTTCTGACGATTGCCGGGGACATATATCAGGAACAGGTAGGTATATGTATGTATACTTATGTATAGTGCTAATGTATGTAGTATTGTTATCAATATCCATATTTATGATAATGAGAGATTTTACCCTATTTTGGGGTGTCATGCAGAGATTAACCTGATCTTGTTCAGATGTCAGTGAAATCACCTGGCGATGCGGCAAGTGAATCAACCATTGGTTTAACGTTCTCTGCTCTGTGGGAACTAGCTGTAAACTTTCCTTTACATTTCAAAAGTAAAATAAGTATCTGTTAATTTTGGGTTCTTTAGTTATCGGAAAAGATTTTTTCTGTGTAAACTAAGCCAAATTAAGAAAAACTGATGTATGAGCTACTGGAATGCCTAAGCTAAGTGGGCAACTTATGGCGACGCATATCATAGTTGTATCAAATACGAACTTGATAAATGTGATCAGGATGAAACTATAACATTAATATTACTACCATTTCTCTTTTCAGTATGTTAAGGCACATTGTGAGAGTTATAAGTATAGTATTGCTTTGTATATTTGCACATCCAATTGTGGGACGCTTCTCTGCCTAGAAAACGCTCTTTGTCACCTTTTGCCAACAAGAAGACTTGTAAAACAGAGATTATATACTGTGCATGTATACGCATAGTCTCAACAGCCCGTGTTGGTTGAAGACGCAATGGGGTCGTGAACCAGTCAATTTTTACTAGTCTTTTACAAGTTTGAAAGGCACATAAAGCTTATGGAGTAATTTTGGTAAATGCCATTCGTTTCAGAACACCCGGGTCGGTTTGTATTACACGGGTCTATCTCTGTGTGCTGTTGGCGCAGCCTGTGTTAATTCTGTGATTACTCCCTATGGAGCGGACCAGATTGACACGAAATCTGCACAAAGATCTTTCTTTCACTGGTAAGAACGTCTCGAAATTTAACAATCAGCTGGATTCATGCGTTACTTGTTTATAAATACGCTATCGTAGACTTTAAAATCTCCGATAAACGCGAAGTTGATGATATCTCTTTTGACGTTAANTACTAGTCTTTTACAAGTTTGAAAGGCACATAAAGCTTATGGAGTAATTTTGGTAAATGCCATTCGTTTCAGAACACCCGGGTCGGTTTGTATTACACGGGTCTATCTCTGTGTGCTGTTGGCGCAGCCTGTGTTAATTCTGTGATTACTCCCTATGGAGCGGACCAGATTGACACGAAATCTGCACAAAGATCTTTCTTTCACTGGTAAGAACGTCTCGAAATTTAACAATCAGCTGGATTCATGCGTTACTTGTTTATAAATACGCTATCGTAGACTTTAAAATCTCCGATAAACGCGAAGTTGATGATGTCTCTTTTGACGTTAACTCTCTCTCTCTCTCTCTCTCTCTCAGCGCAACATGAGTTTTTATTGAATAATTTCGATTAAAAATGTATAATTCCTATTAGATTTTCACATTTGGTCTTACTACACAGTTAACGCTAATGCTGCCATAGAAGGCCTTATCCCCAGAGAAATATAATACTAGAAAAACGTATGAAGATGTGGTCTTAAATTCAGACGTGCATTGTGTTTACCCTTTATGACGCAATATAAAATATGTTCATCACGTCATATTGTTTCAGGTCTTACTTCGTCATTAACGTTGGTGCTTTAACGGCCATAACAGGGATAAATTACATAGAGAATGTTGACGGTTACTGGTTGGGTTTCATGTTTGCCCCGCTGTCTCTTACCATAGCGCTAATTGCCTTCCACCTCACCAAAAAATGGTGCACGGAAAGAGACAATCCAAGTACGTTGCCTACTTTCTTTATACATTATTACTTAAACCGTGGACTATTTTGTAAACCGTATATACATATTTTTTAGTTCCACTGTAAAATAATCACAAAATCATCTGTATACCTAGTTTGAGCAATGACAATTGGACAATTTGCGTAATCCTAAGAATGGAAGAATGGGATCCCTTTAGATTTGTATAGGTTAGGTATAGGTTCCGTCAAAAGGCAAGGGTCGGTGACGAATGTCACCTGCACGAAATGTTAGGAGAGAGCTTGCCATTCTTTCTACACTAGCCTCACAAAAGAACTGGAGATTTTAGTCTTCTTAGGACCAAAATAGGTCGGTTTTATTCCACATTTTAGACTTCATAGACCAAAGATAATAGATAAAAGATTTTAGTTTTCTTAGGCCCCAGATAAGTGGGTAGTCCACATTGAAATATTGATATAAATGTAAATACCGGTAAATGTTTGAAATGTTGTTATAATAATAAGGCATGGGTTGGACCCGACAGAACCTGCAGCAGAAATTATCTTCTTGCAGAATAGTAGAATATTTCAAGCTTTAAAAGGTTTTAATTTTTATAAAGAAGATTAATTCTACATGTATACGACTTACTATTGATTAACAAATCTGCGTTGCAGGCGCCGATATTTTTCTGTTTTATTGGTCTTTTAAGGTTACTGGTTACTCGTGGCGGCACGACAGGTATTAGAACGATTCAAAAGCGGTAAATGTAACAGTGGAAGCCATGCTACGTTATCAACACGGCGCAACTTTGCGGTGGAGGCGGAAGACAAGAAAATGTTCACCAGAGTTGTTATAAATATTGCAACATTGTTAGGGTTTAGTGTTATTATGTCATCGGTAAGTTATGTCATGTGCACGCGCACACACACACACACACACACACACGAAATATGTTTCCCTCTGAAGAACCGTTCCTATCCTTGAACGTTAGATTTGGTCATTAACGCAATTTAATACGAATAATTTCTATGTATTGTTCAATTCTTTTACGAAAACTTGACACATGATTTTCATGCATTCAATAGTTCCAGAGCACCTACCAAATCCAAGGTCAGCGCTTAAATGCAACGTTTATCGGCACTGGGAAAATAACAGCGTCTTCCATAGGGTCATTCGATGTGTTGATCATTATTATAATAATTCCAATTCTGGATATTCTTGTATGGCCGTTCTTGATGTCGAAGGGAATTAAGATATCACACCTTTATAGGATCGGTAAGTAAACTGTAAGTGACGTCTCTTATAGCTTCTCGTCCAATCACGCGTGAGTTGAAGATGGCGCGTGAAAAGACGAGAGATACTGTATAAATGTGAGTAGGGATTACTTGGAATTGTTTGCCTTTGAATTGGGTGTCTTAGACCGCATTCACAACGAATTGAGCCAGGCTTTACAAATCCTGGGGACTAAATATGGCGGACGTACATGAAAGAAAAACCGCCTAATCTTTTAATAGTCTCTCCGCCTCTCACACGCCTCCCCATGTGTAGTCCCAATGGAGCAGAGATATGACTGTACCCCCGCAGGGACGACGCGTGGGGTTTGTAAAGCCTGGCTCAATTCGTTGTGAATGCGGTCTTAGGTTCCCGGTCTTGGTGCATTATGTGGCATAATGCCCGGATTTTTTAACTGTATTTTGCCTTACCAGGATTTGGCACACTCTGTGGCATACTGTCTGTATTTTATAAATATCTAACTCTATTTTGCCATTAAAGGATTTGGCACACTATGTGGCATACTGTCTGTATTTTATAAATATCTAACTGTATTTTGCCATTATAGGATTTGGCACACTATGTGGCATACTCTCTGTATTTTATAATTATTCAACTGTATTTTGCCATTGTAGGATTTGGCACACTCTGTGGCATACTGTCTGCATTTGCGGCGATCCTGGTGGAAGCCACCCGAAGTTCCTCCCAGCTCAGTATTTTGGTTCAGACCCCGCAGTATATTCTAATGGGTCTTGGAGAAGTGTTTGTGTATATTCCAGGTATAAAGGTCGATAAAAAAATTTAAAAGATGTGATAAAACTGTATTCTGTAAAATTTAATGGGTGATTGTCAAAGTCTCAACTTGTCGCACCGATAAATTTAAAGTCGAATATGTTTCGAGTGGTATTTCACATTAAGAAACAATGTTACATGGATTGGTAGAGTAGGAATATTAGATCTTAAGATAAAGTTTAGAAAATTAGCGACCTCTTACTGTATATTCCTTCACTGACGCAACAGTAAACTAACATACACGGTAGCCTATGCTGAAGCCTGTTTTCGACATCAGTTCGTCAATGAAACAGGGTCCCTGTCAATTGTCAATTTATTCGATCTTACAGGTTATGAAATTGCGTATATAGAATCTCCCAGTTTCACCAAGTCTACATCCATAAGCCTGGTTTTCATAAATATGGGAATCGGCTATTACTTATCCACGATGATTATTAATTTTGGAAAAGAAGGTGAGGTATTCCCTTGTGAAATCAAATATGAATGCCATCCATTTTATGTTAAAAAAGGGATGCATATAATACATGTACATGTACACGCGAAACACAGGGTCGACTTCCTCATATTATTTCACTGTAACATAAAGAATTGTAAAAATTTATTTTCAACAGCAGGTGTGCAATGATTCAAAACGTATCAAAAACAAACCAACCCTTATCACTATTAGAAATCATGAAAATTAATAAGGTGACGCTTTTTCGTATTCTGATGGGTGTGGAGTCATGCTTCGATCATGTACCGGGTCGTGTAATCTGAGATACGTGTATTACCACGTATTCATTTTTGATGTTAAGTTATAGCAATTGCCGTTTACTGATTTCAGATTGGCTGGCGCCGCACAAAAACCCACAGCTAGTATACTTATTCGCCATATTGATGAGTGTGGGGATAGCGTTTTTTATCCTATACCTGATTGTGACGTGTACTCGGAAATATTACCACGTATTTCATCAGGGAACTAACCTATCCGGTTGTGTGAATCCCGATGATAGTGTGTCGTCGAACCATTGACTCCTTCATCTTTGACTTTTTTTAATGAACGTATGTATTGGAATGACTCGTAACACACGAAGAATGGGTGTCATCCGAAATGGGTGTCTCTCGACTTGGCGGAAAATCAAACAATGTTATTGCCGGGTTTGGAGTGAGTGTGATAGAAAATAACGACAGGCCAGTGAGTGCAGAGTCGCAACGAAAAAAAGCTGACATGTCCACGGATATTTTTTCCCTTTGAAGTAGAAAATGCATATAATTTAGGTAGATATTTCAGTTGGACGATCTTCTCTAACGGCTGTCTAGGGTTCAAAAAACAACAAGTGTCTATTCTGATGGAGTAGAGGGTATAGGTAAATACGTGAAGGTTAAATAAACGGTTTTGCTCCAAGTGAATATTGTGTACTCGTTGCGTTGGCTGTGACAGCTTAAGGCTGTAGTAACTGGGTTTCCTTGGAAGACAATCTAAATGATAGGCTCTGTGTGGCCTCTGATAAATATACCTGACTTCGATGGTATGGAGGGTTCCAATGAAGCTTATTCCAACGTTCGCTGGAGTTTTTTCTTGGCTATATAGGGAGGTAATAAAAGTGTAGTCATCAAGTAATTCTTAGTGGCGGCTGAGTAGATGTGAGGGCGAATTGCCCTGTGTTCCTGCAGCAATCACAAAACCGCTTGGAAACGTTTTCATAGCCAAACAGTAAGAATAGTAGTATAATTATATTATACTAAGTGTTGGTTAAATATTCTTAATGGCACTAAATGTCTTAATAGTTTAAAGACATTGAGACGTATGTATAGTGCAATTTTTTTAGATATAAAATATTATTATTATCATGTTGAGTGTTGTTGTTGTTATTGTTATTGTTATCTTCAATGATGTGACTGTGAGTTACACACAAAGTAACCATTATAGTTTACGCGAAATTAACAAATCAAATATGGAAAAGCAAACGAACCTTTATCGGTATATGTGTACATTGCGTTTTCAAAATAAGTAAATAAATAGATTAACAAATAAAACATAAATATACGTGTAATAATTATAATAACAACAGAGTAGAAAAGTTGAAGAAATTAAATATAAGTATATGAACATATTTCAACTCGACCTTTGTGTTAAGTAATTTATCTCACATAAAAGATAGATATTGCTACTGTCTTGTCGAAATTTTTTATCGTATGAAGTAAATGATAAACTTTACTGTCAGAGCGTGTCATTAGATGCAAATGCACATGTTTACGTGAAATCGTATTTCCATCTATCCGAAACTCGTTGACACCAGCTTAATCATAACAAGAGACTCTTAATTGCCATGCAGGGAAGGGTGAGACTGTGAACAAGCTACTATTCTACATGTATTATCACATGTAGTCCGCCTCGCAGCATTATTAACGCTTTTCTCATTTGGGAAGGGATGATTACTGGTTTTAAGAGTAATTTATTTTATATATGAGATGCACTAATAAAGATTTCAAGGGTTGTAAAGGTACACCCGTAAAAACGGTCCATTGTTGACAGTTCAGATGGATATCTTTGAATGACGCAAAATGCTAAGAAGGTGTGTGACTGCATGGTGAACACCCTTACAGTGCATAACTCCCCAAGGCGAAATAGAAACAGTTATTAAATAATAATAATAATAATAATAATAATAATAATAATAAAATATGAAAATTTAAGGCACCCGCATTAAGTTCTCGTTGAAACCACTTTCCCTAGATCGTCAATATTTATCTGCCATGACTATTTTATTTGAATTTATGGAGAAATTCTGTCTGCTGTTTACGAAAAGAACAAACTGGCACTACGCCAAATCAATGCAGGTGCTTGGTGACTGTAATCAAGCCTTAATTGTTGAAGGTGCAGAACACCTGCCGTCCAAGATCGGGATCAAGGCAGGGAAATTGTCGTGACGTTTAAAAATCTCTGGCATGTTTTGAATACATGGAATGAATTTGTCATACGTAATATCTTAATTAGGAAGTGTAATTTCACACGTTTTAAAGAGAAAATCCATACCTGATAATTCTCACGGCGTGAAAACACGTTGGCTACATGAAACTATATGGTAGTTGAAGAAATTAAGAAGTCTTATATGCCTGGCGTTTTTTTTTTTTTCATTTTAATATTTGAACTTGTGAAAACAGACACACTTGCTCTACAACTGCAGCCTTACCGACATCTCTCTTATTGTTTTTAGAGAATAGCTTATGCATATTAATAACAAATACCTGAAAGTCATTCTTTTACAATACATGTAGTGTTGTGAGGTACGATAGAAAAAAAAAACCGCCCTTCGGGCTTTTGAGATACGTTTTTGTCATATAGTAAGCTATGTTATCAACATTTGTGATCGCCGTGGCTGTAAAAGGGAACAAGCATGTAGCAGGGTGGAGAAACCGAGGCATAAGCTTATCCCAAAGACTTATGACTGTATGTGCAACGCAAACCAAGTATGGATTAAGGCTTCGTTCACATGGAAAGTCTATTTTCTAAAAATCTATTTTCTATTCGCGGTATCTTATGATCACGGTCTGTGCCCTGAATATCCCGCGGCGTAATTACTGGCAGCGCGAGTCAGTTACTTACAGTAACTTATAGTAACTGGCTTGCGCTGCCGGTAACTGACTCGCGCTGCCAGTAATTACGCCGCGGGATATTCAGGGCACAGACCGTGATCATAAGATACCGCGAATAGAAAATAGATTTTTAGAAAATAGACTTTCTATGTGAACGAAGCCTAGTGTCCCCCTAGCTCGTGCTTGGTAAAGCTTTCATGATCATTACTGGTCCTCTTTATCGGTAAGCAGCAAAATGACCGTACATTGTGCACGTTGTTTGCCTATCACTTCCAATCAGGCAATCCCATATTTGACTTCGAGTTGACCTTGGCATCAGGGCACCCTTGCTATATAACATCAAAGAAGTGCACACGACTTCTGTTGATGACAAAGAACCCAAAATGGCAACGTGGAGTTTGTGCCTTATGGTGATCAGTACTTTTGCGTCGTTGCAGTTTGCAACGGGTAAGTTGGGTGCTTGTAGGGTATAGAAATACTACAAAACACGGTATGTTTACACACCCTTATTATACATAAGTAGCATGTTATTGGTGTACCCCTTTGAATCAGTTTTACGTGTTCAAACACCAATCGTTGATTTAAAAACAATTCAGCGCACTAAAGCTGCGTTCAAACTAAAACTGAAATAGTGTAATATGACCATCGAGGTGAGCTGCTGCCCAAATTAGCTGAACACCTCCAGGATGTGTTGGTTTTTGCCTTGCACTGTCAATCGCTGAAAGTGGCAAATTTGCTCTATGCTTGGCGATTCCCATACATGTGTTGTAAAATTTTTATGAAAGGGGGTTGTTTCAATTATTTGTGATATTTGATTTTATTGATTTTATACCGTGGAATACCCCAATACCGTTTCCAATGAACAGTAATAGTTACTTAACGAAATTCTTCAATCTCAATTTAAAAGTTGGTAATCCGCATTTTGTCCACTCAACCGCATTAAATTATACACCGCTGTCATACGCTATATATTCAAGATGTCCTGAAGCAGTTATTAGTATCATCCATAATTCACTTGTTGCTTTTTCCTGTACGTAGTATTGAACAAGTACTAAACACGCATCACTGCAAAGCTCATCATTATCATGTGAGCAGTCCTTTGGTAAAATAAGTTGAGTTTTTTTTCTTCTCTTTTTTCCCATTTTTTTGTTCATCACGTTTTTTTTTTATCTGGGAATCTGATATCTGGACTTTCTTGATCGTACTTCGATTATTTTCATTGTTGTCGAAAGTACATGTATACCGGGGTAGTATTTCTCTTCTTTTTATTATTTCACAGCACTTGACTTATTCCATGTGTATTTTACGTTACACGTATTCATGTTTATACATTTATTTATTTATTTACATTGTATTTATTAATATTGTGATTTGATGGCAAATTAAACCCTTTCTCATTTACATTAACGTATGTAATAAGGCACGTGAATGGTAACTTCACGTGCCACCAGAAAAGGGGTCAAGTGGACTTGCGTAAGTGTACGGCGAACTTGACCGCACAACCTCACATCTTATCTTTAACGGTTCGCAGATATCTTCACCTAGCCCATGTTTACACGTTCAGGAGTCAATTGACGTTGAGTTTAAGCGCAATGGGTCATAAACAGGCCTACCCAACTACCAGACTCGGCACCTAAGGATCCTGAATTAACCGGTATATCGGACCACACTACCCGTTTTCAAGGTGTGTGTCAGATCGCATTTCGGAGTATCAGCCAGAACACCGACAGGATGAGCCCTGGCATGCTCGGCTGTCACCTTGATTGGATAGTAAACGATTGTCGTAAAATCGCTGTATGATTTTAAAACCGGGTGCATAAATTTGAAAGCCACCTAGATGAACCTTAGACTGCCACATTAATCTAATACAATGCAAAAAAAGCCCTATCAAAAGTGGTTAAAACATTCAAACCGAATGTCGTAAAGTCTCCATATATCCCCATAGAGACTAAAAAAAAATAGAGGACTCTAAAGTAAGAGTACAGTTTAAGGTTGTTCAGCCGAGCGTGGATGAGCCCGCAGTCGTGCTACAAAATTTGTTCTGGGTTATGATACTCCGAAATGCGATCTGACACACACCTTGAAAACGGGTAGTGTGGTCCGATATACCGGTTAATTCAGGATCCTTTGGTGCCGAGTCTGGTAGTTGGGTAGGCCTGATAAATAAGAACAGTAGGAGGGGTGGATCCGGTCGATTAGGGTGGCATCCTTCAAAGCACACAGAGCTCGTTACACTTTTGAGTGGCTAAAGAGAAAAGATTCGGATTGATAACCTTTATCTCCGAGGTACACAATGTCCAAAACTGGCAGATTATAGGAGTATTTTTGTTTAATTAGTGACTGTTGATTTGCTTCTATAATGCAGTTTGTATAAATGAATAAAACCGCATTCAAGGTGCTTTCGGAGGGCGGAATCAGGAAGAAGCGTTATTTGCCATTATCCTCTGCCAAAACAAATAAAAAAACAAACAAAAAATCAGAGGCGAGGTTTACGGTGTGGTTTACAGTATGTATTAATCAAATGTCAAGAAGTGAGTATGAGGGTCTGACTTAATTATTCTTTTCTTTCTTTCCCCAGCACTTTATGTCGTGGAACCGTGCTCCGGCGCAGCAGGTGTGCCCCCCGGCAAGAACTGCCGCGACGTCCCGGTCGCAGAGCGCGTCCCTCCTCTCTACCCTAAGCAATTTGTCTGTCGTATTCAAGGCTGGACCGGATTTCCGGCTCAACCCAACGCCACATTTCGGGTGCACGTGCAGCAAGACAATCTCTGGCTGTTTGACTACCCGAATCTGCGTCTCCGGTTTGCCGGGCCTTCATGGGTCGGGTTTTTGAAACTGAATTCAAATTTCACGCACACCGGTACAATGTCCTACACGACGCTGCCATTTTTACCCAATTTCTGCCTCTGCAACGACGTTGGGATAGGCATATTGAAGTATGACGCTTTCGGCGACGCCACGTTCCTCGGTAGAGAGACCATCACGATCGAATACGAACACGGCGACCATGAAGTGGACCACTACGAGAAACTCGGCCATCACTTTTGGATGGACGTTGCAACGAAGCTTCCTATTCGTTTCTTCCAAGAGGGGGCGGGACTACAGGTATACAGCGAGTGGTCTCAGCAAGTTAATGCAAATGATTTTATGCTACCTGAACGGTGCTTTGGTGATTGCAATAAAAATCCTGTGCATAGTCAAGTTAAGGATATGATTAAGTTTGGTATTAACCCATTGGCGTACGCTCGTGCTGCCGCGATTGAAGTTTTGAGAGGTCACAAATAAAAACAATATACATTTTGGTTACATTATTCACTAGTAAATAGGCATACATAAAATCAAATGTATACATACGTTAATTTTTAGTTGAAAAATAACGAGAAAACTCGAAGCTGTAAAATGAATTTCGACGAAAACTGTCCAAAAATTTTTTGTCTTTTAATGTTACAGATTGTTAAAAATTGACAAGGTTTGGATTCCATCCACTGGGGTGGGTTGTTAGTTACCAAATCGATCTAGTCAAATAAGTGAACAGTGACACTACTAGAAATTGTAAACCTATGTTAAATGATATGCAAAAGGTTTAATCACTATCTTTTGAAATTTAAGAAGCTTAGTTTCACGAATATGTAACTACTAGTGGTTTGATATTTTTCACTCTTTAAAATCATGTTATGTTCGTTCCGGTGGCTCAATAAACAAGATTACGTAAAACACCATGGCTTTTATCTACGTATTTCCTGGCTTCTTATTGCTCTTTAAATGCTATTTTGAGGTTGTCTTGTCGAAAACAATCATCTTTTCATCAAATGAATAAAATGTTCTACCATCGGTTGCAAATACATCTTAAAGTGAAATTGCACTTCATCTTTACGAATATGTCACCGATGTTCGTTGATACCCGGTGAAACACAGCAAGGGTTCCTTAATTGCTATGCAGGAGAGGATGAGGATGTAAACGTGCTAAGATTTCATTATCACAATATTATTTATAAGCGTACTGGCTGTTTTTTTTTCATTTAATGGAAAATTATATAAAACGTCACGACATATAGAACGTACCAGAAACCCTTCATTTGTGGAAGCAGGAACATCCACATGCATAGTATATATATACCATTGTACTGATACCGCGGCGCAAAGTTATCTCACAATGAGCTCTGCAACGAGCAATGAGACTGTACTAGCGTTTTCTGCACGTTCTATTTTGAATGGAACTAGCCCGGAGACACATTATTGCAAATTACGACATGGCACTTGCGTTGCTTTTATTGTTGTGGAGAGCATATTATCTGGCGCAATCATCTTCGGTAACAGTGTCTTTATCGCTACTTTTCTAAAGTTCAAAGAATTACAAGTGCAGACTAATTATGCAATGTTCAGTCTTGCGATTGTTGATCTGCTCACCGGACTCCTTTTCGCACCGTTGAGTATTATTTCGACGTATCTGATTGATATGGTGCCGGATCTGCAGCGTTTGAGGTATGAAAAATTGTTTTGTCTTTTAAAGATTTTCATGGGCGGAAGTGTGCTCCTAGCGTCTCTCCTACATCAGTTACTCATTGCATTTGAGAGGTACATAAAAATATGTCGAAGTACTCGGTACCTACAAATGTTTAGCCGGAAGAGACACATAATGGCCATAATACTGACTTGGCTCTACGGCATTGCCATACATCTGCCCCCATTGTGTGGCTGGCACAGTTGGTCCCCGGACAAACAATGCAGGGCAAAGGACATCCAAAGGGAATTCACGCAATACGTGATTTTTCCACACGGGCCAATTTGTATTTTGGTGGTCTTTGGACTGTACGTTGCAATTTTCCGTCATGTCCATATTATAAAAAGAAGAATAAATGAAAGATTCGTCGCCGATAACCAAGCTGAAGTAAATGCTTCGCATCAAAATGCCCCAAGGATAACTCCGGTTCTATATGTACGTCCGCGGAGGGTGAGTCAGGGTGGAGAAGCTATAGCGTCAACGTCGTGTGCACCATGCGAAATGCTCCAGCATCAACCCGGGGGAGCTGAGGCTCAAATACCGCCAACAAGCACGAAACTGGACAGAGGGCAAGCAAATGACGTTTCCATCTCAACCACTCGAGATGGACGTAGACCAAAGCTACTGCGAGCTGAAAGCCCGACAGAACCGATACCTTCCACGTCAAAATGCAACGTGGCATTCACAACAAAAAAGCAAAATGAAGTCAAAGCCAAACATGAATTATCGGTTGATCAAATCGAACACCTTGGTAGCGAATTCATCAATGAGGGACCAGCAGAACAAAGGCAAGAACTGCAGTCGCCTTCAGTTGCCGCCGATATTCCAGCGATTGTCACAGCTATGAACGGAATGGAGGTAAAAGTTTCTAAAATGACAGCCCTTACTGTATGCACACTTATAGTGTTGTTTCTTCCTAGTGTAATATTAGGGTCATCTGTAGGGCAGTCTGAAAACGACGGGGATCTTTTTGTTACTTTTTTAAACATTGCAATGGAATTAGTACTGCTTAGCTCAGCAGTCAACCCTTTCATCTACGGTTTGTTGAATACAAAGATCAGACAAGCTATGTTCAAATTATTGAAATGCAATCATTTGAATTAGAAAACGAGTTTGAAGATATCCTGTTATCCAGCTGAGTTCTCGAGTTACTTTGTCAATATCTGTGCGATATTCCAGAACATTTTTTTTTCGTTTTTGGTTCTTGTTCAATACTTACAAAGTAAGACGTGATGTTATTGACGAGTATATAATGACATACTGTATCAGAGTGAATTCTTACCATTTTATCTTTGAATTTACTTATTTGATAGCTTGCCACATAATATATAACCATTGGACTACATCCAATGAATAACACATGAATTGCAACTGAATATAGCGTAGATGTTTCACACCTACAGGTATGCAACTGTTCATAAGATTTTGGAACATTTGGGACATTACAAAATTTATCTTGAATCCCAAATTGTATATTAAATGATATGTTGGCGGAGTAGGTTCGATTCCCACTCAGACCCGTTTTTTTTCTTGTAATTTTTTAATTATCAAATCGTGTATACTAATCTCTTATTAGGGTTCAATGATTGATGTGACGGGTATCAGCTAGTCATATGTGATGTGAACTATACTTAGGTGTTGATAAAGGTGTAGAATACTAATGTATTCAGCCTAATTGCAATAACCACACTTGGTGTAAATAGAAAAAAAATGCAAATTGTGGAATGTTCTCATTGCTAATCGTTGTGGTTTATTAATATCGTAAACTCAATATTCATGGTTTTCCGTTTAAGTCTTGCCGATGTATTTGTTTTGTCACGTGAATTTACTGAACAAACACGATAGCTAGGGGATTGCGGTAGAGTTGAACTTTGTGGACAGCTACCCAGGAATCTTTTGCATTGGGACTTTATAGCAAGCTTATTATTAGTGCAATTATTTCCAACATGATGCGAGAACATTATTAGTTGACATCATTAACAATATATAGGAAAATAAAGATCCAATAAGCCATAAGCATTGCTTCCTATTTTACAGGTACAACGTGTAACTGTTGGTGCTAATTCATGATCTCATTCGAGCAATTTACTAAAGTTGACATATAAGCCAAGTAATAGGCTGTCCCATAAACAATCTAACATAAGCATTATAGGCATTTATCTTATTGCGGACACAAGACATTATTCAAATTGCGAAAGTAATAGTATGAGATTGCTGAAATTTTTCAATTCATTTGTGTTAAGAAATCACATACATTTCAGTATGCGTGCATTCTTGTTACTGTGCATTAATTGGTGTGTTTTAGAAAACGAGATGCATCACCGAAACCGACTAAATGAAAAAGTCGTGTTCTGGAATCCCTTATGTGCAACCCCTCCCCCTCTGTGTATTACTTTTTTCTGAATTTGTTGATGAAGGACTTTTTGAATGATATCTTTTACCGCTGACATATATAAACCCATCTTCCTTTGATACCTCTCCTGCCACAATCGTAGAATCGATAAAAATATTACTGCTGAAAAAGGATAAGTGCGAATAATTTGTATGAACGGCGACTGCGCACAAGGAAAAATTATCAGTGCCAGCTGAATCCTATTTCGGAATAATTATGAGAGATTGAAAAAAAAATTTTGCGGGTGGTGGGTTTATGGAGGTAATGATGCGGGGGTGATACAGTTTAACCCTTCCCCCACTATGCGTTCGGTATCTTTTAAAAGATTCAAGCGGTTTAACTTGAATGAAATAAGTCCGACGTTGTACGTGACTCGCCTATATCAATGCATTCAAAGCAAATGATAATTACAATTTTTGAAGATAGCAATCTTTCAGTCTAAGTTTAAACGATTCCATAACACTTTTATTTCTGATTATATCACACATTTCTAAAACCGTATTTAAGAAGTAATTTTTTGTTTGTTGCCCCTGTAACAATTTCATTTAATTTCAATAAGCTTACTTGAAATAAATGTCTAAAATTAGTCTTTCATAAACTTTATTAGGGTTTGATGAACTATGGATTATCATTATCTTTAACATTTTTGCTTCAAAGGAATCCATCAACGGCACGTCTATGCAAGTTTCTATGATTGTGATATTTGTGACCAGGTGAGTTTTTCATAACGCAATCACCCAATTGTATGTGATGTGAGCCCAATATAGTGTTAATAAAGGTATAGAATATAACTATTTTTGGCAAATTCCGTCATAGCGCAAATTAGAAAAAAATACGTATCACAATAATTAACTTATTTTCGACAGAGATCAATAAAAAACAAAACACACATCACACAATAAACTTTATATTTATGCAAAACAATGAAGGATACATTGTGCTTTTTATCTTATACATGAAATAACATAATCGTGTACGTGACGTCATATTTCCTCTACGAACAATTAATTATTTAAGACATAAAGTGTAACGTTACTGAAATTGAGTGCACTTGTACACTTTCTTCTTGTACTGGAATCCTTTAGGTGCCACCCTTCCTGTCTGTATATCACCTTTTTTTCTGATGAAAGACTTTGAATGATATCTTTTCCGCTATTTATTATTAATATCTAGACTATATGATATCTTTATTCTATATGCCCTGGATGATAGTGTGTACGTCATACCAAATAAAGGTCTATTACATTTTCGTTCAAAACCAATGCATTTAAATAGATAAACTGTTGCTCATACAATATATTTACAAATTAAACATCTAATGATAATATTTAGTGAAATCTTTTACATACGAAATTGACAAATAGTGTTACATTATTTTGTCAAATATACGGTACATAAATGATACTGTGAAGTTTTATTCCTGCCTCCTTTCAAAGTGTCATCAAAGAGAAGGAAAGAATGGTTATTTGTACTCTTACACATTCCCCCTTTCTACTTTTTCATATTCTGCCTCCTCTCTTAGCTTCGAAAGACCCCTACCACCCACCCCACGTGGATATGGAAATAAATGCGCATCTCAATGAAATGTCAGATAAAAAAACAAAAACGTGTTTGTCCTGGCCACTTCTTCTACATTCTACCCCAATCCTCACTTAGCAAAATTCTGGAACTATCATTGATCGACTTTTTGTGTATAATATATTACAAAAATAGATATACATGTATACACATGCACGTCATACAGTAACATGTCATATTACCCTGCCAATTAAATTCATCAAGAAAGTAATAAGTTTTAAATCATTTTTAACAAACACAATAATAAATGATTCTTGCAGTTTTGTGAAAACAAGCGTTACGCCAAAGAATTAAAGTAACAAACTAACAATCATTATTTACTTGATATGAACTACAAGATAAATACAGAAAACCAATCCACTTTGCTCCATAAAAGTTTACATTACCTAGCCAACCTAACCATTACATTACATGACCACCACCCCCTCTCCAAACAAACAAACAAACAAACAAAAAATCAACAGTGCTGCATAAACCATATTATTGTGCGACTTTACTTCAGACATTATACGTGTTACAATAAATCTACAGATTGTGAAATGTGTTAACTGTCAATTACCTTGATTCATTCTCAATGTAGGTTGTGCTGTTGGATGACTTCGCTACTAATGCAAACCGTGTTCACAATATGTTCACAATATTCATCTAGTCGATGTATTTGTATTGTAACGTAAATTAATTCAACATTAGAAATCATTATTCCAAAACAATTCACAAATTTAATGTTACATTACACCGTTAAGCATTATATATCCCGGTGCACAAATCCCTGGGAGCTTAGTCTTTCATCTCTCAGTCATCAATCAAATGTTGGTAAATAAAACACCTTAGCCTCACAAAATGTTGCCATAACAACAAAGGGGTATCAATTTCTTTAAAAGTTGTACCTGAAACGCACAACATTTTACTCATCTTTCCGCTAACAATATATTTTTTTTACCATAAAAATCAAGATAGTCAATTATATTGTGACCGTATGTTTATCATATTCACTTCACTCAAATGAAGTACGTGTACTGCAGCTGTGTTATAACAATAAATGAAAAATTAATAGAAAGAAGAAAACAAAAAAGGAAAAAAGGAATGCTTCTCTATTCATATACCGATAGTTACTAAGGTATCATAGGCAGGCTTAGAATATTTAGTAGCCGGATTGTCTCAAAGTTTAAAAATTGAGTCCTAAAACAAGCCTCTGTACTTTTGTGGTACAGAACAAGAAATGGGACCCACTCTTATTTACCACATCTTAAAGATGCCAACATAGCTTTTCTAATTTCTCTATTCAGTAAGCCGTATATAAAAGGATTAATAGCCGAACTTACAAAGAGACATTCGACAGCTATGTTATAAATAATACCATAAAGTAATTTGTTGTCGTCAAAGTATTTCTCGGTCAAGATTATGATTACATTTGGAATAAATAGCAATATGAAAGTACCCACCACTACAGCGGTCATTTTTGCTAACTTAATTTCCATTTGGTTTAAGGATCTTCCCGCAGGTTTGGCACTGCGGGAGGCTTGGATTGGTGACTTCGAACTGTGGATCCTCTCTTCTGCTTTGTCTGAAGCACCGCCGCCACCATGGCTTTCCTCTCGAAAACACGTGGTCTGATCAGTATTTGGAACCGACGATATATCCCCCTTAGACGAAACGCTCAGATCTAATGTAGTAACACTAGTGCAAGCGATCGGCGTTTCTGAAATCCCCTCATTATCTTCAGATGTTGAGGACTGTCGGTGGACATTTTTGACACGCTTCTTTTTGTTATTGGCAGCGTGTTTCTTCATCCGTTTTCTGTGACGCAGCACATGGGAGAAGATGGCCATATACAGTCCAAACACTGCCAATATGCAGATTGGTTCATGCGGTATAATGACGTACTGCACATGCTGTTGTTGAACATGAATAGCACGGCATTCTTTTCCAGGTGACCAATTATTCCAACCAAACAAAGGAGGGAGGTTTATGGCTATCCCGTAGATCCATGCCAGGATTATGATGATAACAAGCCTCTTCTTAGAAAACATAGTTATGTACAGGGTACTTCGACAGATCTTGACGTATCTTTCGACTGCAATGAGCAGCTGGTGAGAGAAAGATACGAACATCACACCGACCCCAATACTAACCTTTCCTATACAAAAGTATTTTTCCGACGAAAGGTACCTTAGAGCCGGCACATTGTCCATAAGATACCCGCTTATGATAAATATCGGTATGACTGTAAGTCCCGTGAGGAGGTCAACAACTGAGAGGCTGATCAAGAGGTAATTTGACTGTTTTCGAAGCTTCTCAAAACGTACAAATGCCAAAATGAAGAGGCCGTTGCCTATAATTGTTGCCAATGCCAGAATGACTTCGACAGTGACAAATGGAATGCATGTCAACCCAATGCAAGACCGTGTCTCCGTTGATGCTTTACTTTCGTTAAGAGTCAAGTTACCGAAATCCTCTTCTTCTTCAAGTGTAACGTTCTCCATCTTGTAAACGGACTTTCGATAGGAGATTCCGGTAGAGTTGAAGATTTCCGACAACTGCCCAGGAATCTCTGACATCGGTACTTTATAGCAAGCCCATTATTAGTGCAATTATCTAAATACAATTACAATAATTGTATTTAGATATTATTATTATTATTATTGATAGGTAACGAATCTTCTTAGGGCTAATGAATGAGTCGTGTTATTATATACATATACATGCTTAATGAACAAGCTTAAACGACAATCAATGACGCTCCGACCAAGCATGAAATAATTGTTATTACACCTGAGGAATTGCTACTTCTAGTGAGTCCAACATTTAGTGGACGTCGAAGGCGAAGACACAGTGTAAGTTTTACTTCCGATATACTTGTATATCTGACCTGACTGACCGGTGTGCGTTATCAAATATTGGTCACAAAGGGTTATTTGAAATAAATGTCCAAAACGAGTCTTTCATGCGGTTAAAAAGAAACATTTCCCTGAGTTGTGAAGTATTCAGACAGCTGTCCAAGAATGTCGTGTGTTTTGGCACATTATAGCAAGTCATTTTTGGTGCAATTATTACAAAACGAATGATGGAAAATTACCAGTTGTTATTATTATTTGGTTCTTAATAATGACAAGTAATTATATTCCTTCATTCGTTTTGGTGCAATCATTACAAAATGAATGAAGGAATATTATTACTTGTCTTTATTATTTGGTTCTTAATAATGGCAAGTAATAATATTGTTCATTTGTTTTGGCGCAAATATTACAAAACTAATGAAGGAATGTTATTAGTTGTCATTATTAACTAATAATATTCCTTCATGCGTTTATTACAAACCAAACGAAGGAATATTATTAGTTGTCATTAGGGGCATATATTAACTGCATGTACGTAACTATCGCCAAACTCCAATAAGACCTCATCATCGCTTTGATTTATACTGTAAATTGTAAGTGCTGATTTATCATCCGATTCAAGATATTGAAAAATTACAGTTGCACATTGATGTCGCTGGCAAATAAGTATGATTTGTTCCATAAACAATTATAAATCTAATAGACATAACTGAGAGATAATTGAAACATGTACATGTATTTATCTTATTGCGGAAACTAGAAATTATTTCAATTGCGAGAACAATAATATGTGGTTAAAGCGATTATGCAATTTATTTGGGACCAGAAACCACCCAAATTGCAATCCACGCAAAAAAAGTATGGCTTAGGTTGCCATCTCACCAACTGCAATCGAAGCCATTGATGAGACCATACTGCTGAAGAGGAATTCCTTAGGATATCAATCGTTATAGGCCTATGATACATGGACTTATGACCTACGTGAATGGATGTTATCTTTGCAGATAAAGGAGGCAGCTGTGACAGGAATGGTAGTCCTAAGAATGGAAATACGCGGTCCGATATGATTAGTATAGGCTAGGGTTAGGCGAAATATCGAAAGTCACCCGTGCAAAGTAATGGGGACGGACTACGGTTCCTACACTTGGTTTAGAATAAAATTGGGTGAAGTTGGTGGGCAATGTCGGGAAAGAGGACATCCCTTAATTATGATGGTGATGATGATGATGATGATGCTGATGCTGGCCTGATACCCAAGCACACACATGGCCTTGCTGGACTGGATTATAAATACCCCGACTGGCTGGTAAGGATACCTGCGCTCGAAGCTCATAGTGTGTCTTGGGTTTTATTTAAGTTTTCCGTTGTATACTACATGCATACGCCCGTATCGTTTCTTGCCTTCTACATAAATTGCTAATGAATATCCTAAATGAATAACGAATGTGGATACCAGTTTGTTTAAATCGCAAATGATACACAGTATTTGTATTATATTTCAAGAAGCATCGGCAGAAGATTGCTTTCATTATATTAAATATATATTGCCACCGCTTTTTTCACAAAAAGTACATTTGCTTGTGAATATTAAAGGAGTGGACGGTAGCTTTGGTAAAATATAGCATAGTTGGCTAGGTGTCCGATCTTTATATCACAATACATACGTTGTTTGGTCGTTGTATGATACATCATGCGACAGGCACACGTGTACGCGCGAGCGACAAATCAAGCGTACACAAGTGCACACGCAGAAGAAGAAAGCTATCAAACATATGGGATGCAAAAGTAAAAAAATATTTTAGCAAATTATGTGACTGTCCGTTAGAAAGACGTTAGACTAAATTATCTTTTGGGAGGCAATTGATAAATCCAAAATGGCCATCAAGAGCCAGAGAAATGCTTCAGTCTTAGTTTTGGAATAAGTACATTTCTTATTAAATTGATATTTCAATGAAGTAAGTATAGAACCCTATGATCAAGGCAAGCAGAAACTCTGCGAAATTAAGACTTTTACCAATTGAATAACGTAGACACACATTTACCTTGTATAAAAGGCCTATAATCTTTAGTCATACTGGCATTTTAACTATACATGAGTTAAATACTTGGCAACCACAATGCATTCCATCAAAGACCATTAGAATATAAACTTATTAGATATTGCAGTAATCAGAATTGTAGTGAAATGTCGATACTTTGACACAGTCCATGGTCTGAGCATTCTTGCAACCATGGGTATCATTTAAAAATACACATGCGTGAACAAATCACGTGTTTGTGTTCAATCGATTACCTTAAGAATCAGTAATAATAATGAAAATGCGAGGCCACTGGAGCAAAACATTAAATAGCCGTTATACCTTGTGAGGAATCGAGTAAAAATAAACAGATTTTTAAAACACTGAGCAGTGCTTACTTTAAACGGACGAATGAATCACAGTGCTTTTACCGGTTTGTTTCCACATATACAAGTACTGTGCCAACTGTCGAGCAAAATCTAGGCAAGCGTTGTTAATTATAAAAACCCTACAAGGTGACCTCCATGTATGTTTTGATATTACATGAGAGGGATTAAAATAACCTTGTCATGTTATATTTTAATCCTTTCATGTCGTGGAGAAAATTATTGAATGCCATCAATACATTGCAAAATGGGTTGGTTATAGCTACCTGATTTGTTCCTGATGGAACTTCATTCTATGCAGTATTAATGACAGATTGCGAGGCCCTGGAAGCATCTCTCATATACGAGGTCATATATAAACTTTATTCCACTTGAATTTACAACATTTAAACTTCCTAACTAATCCTACAGCTGCTGCCAGCTAGACAAATTCAGGCATTCGCTTTTGCCTATATTGGATGGCAGTATTATCCCGCTGAGCCTCAGCGATTCAAGCGACGTCAACTAACTCTCGCCGACAGTATTGTATTGAACGTAGTCGACCAATCTTGGCTGACTCGATTCACCGATTTATACGTGTCTACATAAGCGCAAGCGAGTCGCTGCATTGCGTGATACCGCAGTCTGCGAGTGAAAAATCTTCCAATATTCCAATATGGCTGAGGCAGCAGCTACGACCAAGACTGAAGATTCAGCGACAGCAGCGGGGGAGAAGGCGGCCCCGGCAGAGGAACTGGCCGACAATGTTCCGGCCAAGGAGATGCGGTCCATCGTTTTGACTGGGTTCGGAGGCATCAGGTGTATGCGGATTGTGAAGAAACCAGAACCTTCACCGAAAGACGGGGAGGTGCTTATCAGAGTCAAAGCATGGTTCGTATTGTTATTTCTTTCTCTACTAGATGACCTTATTGAGGGACTCGAGTCTTAAAAAGACATCAGACTCGAAATAACGGAATGCTTTCGCATGTCTTCAGTCTACAAGGCGTGAAGATGTGTCCATATGGTAAGCAATATTTTCCAAATATCGGTTACATAAAACAGGCAACCAAATTATTAGCCGTTTAGAAAGGTATCTAGTTTTGTTTTTTGTTAATTTGACTTTAAATTTCTTGGTTAAAAGGAAACATACGGGATTTCTACTACGCTTAACCTTGTCTGTCCTTCCCACATACAAAGCCAGATTATACTAGCACCAACATAGCGCTCAGGCTTTGGAACACGGAAAACTGAAATAATCGATATCGCTCAACGGCGAAGGTTAATACATGTAACAAATACAAGCAGCTATTGGCATGCCGTTAAATCTGAAAGATGTCCTGCAAAGTAATTAAGAAAGTGAAAACGTCAATTAGATGTTGATATTAAGATTATAAGATTAAACCCGCCCCTAAACCTTTGCCCCCCCCTTCCCCCCCTCCCCCCCGGTTTTCTCTTGTTGCATACTGGAGAAGTTGATTTCATTGATTTTTAATGCCTGTAATGCAGCGCAGATACGAAGAAGAATTCAATCAAATATTTCCGCAGTAAACTAGTCTAATCATAGAAATGTGGTAATTATTGGATCCTTATATTGTGTACCATATCACTGGGAAAGGTTATATAAATTGTCATTATGCATCGCATTTTTATTTCGTGTCATTAGACAACCCCATATCCTGCCCCCTCCCACGGAGGGTTGTGGCAAGGACGAGGTGAACATTTTCCTGTAGCAATAGCACGTGGTAACAGTGTTCGGGGAAGGGGAGGGGGGCGTCCAGTACATCTGGGAGCTTTGTTTTCTTAATAGACATCGAGCCACTGGCATCAGGAAGAGGAACTCACTAACCATGCACCTACACGTGGAAATGAAAACCATTCCACTACAATTATAAGTAAGTAAAAAGTGTTCAGTTTTGCCTGCGACTGCTGTTATCGCTAGTCGTATTAAAACGTGGTCTGCGGTAGAATTCTCGTATAACCTCATGTCCTTCTGTGACACTATTTATAGACACCACACTGCAGAAACCACACGGCCTTCACTTGATATACTGAACGAGTTTTAGCGGTTTCTTTTTCCTTAGGGTCTACAGCCCACGCGCGCTTCACACCACTTGGCGTAATAGCGGGCTGATGCCACTTTACTAAGACATTTGAAAAACTTTAGATTGCTGATTGCATGTAGAGTTGTCTTGACGCGGAGGAAACCACAAAACACGGCAGTGTAAAGCTTTTCGTGAACGCTTGAAATTGATCCAAGAGCAAACATGGTCATGGAGATAAGAGACGTTTTCACTCTATTTTCAGAAAGGCGAGCAGACGAGCAATCTATTTGCTAAAGCCTTTGAGCTTTTTTATGCTGAAAAGTTCTGTTGTGGAAAGAAAGGGTTTTTTTCACACAGCTCGCTAGTTGCGAAACAACTTCATAGAAAGGCGCTGTATGTCCATACAAGCAGAGACAGCTCCATCCTCTCCCTCCCCTTACCCGATATGCAGGCTAAGTCCTCTTTCGAAGGGGAAATGACAAACGGTGCCACAACAGGGTAGAATCACGTTTTTTTTTGTTCAAGTTGCACCACAAAATAAATGAATGAACAGCCCTCTCTTTTTTGACATCTTAGAGCCAACGTTGCCAGAATAAAATCTGGTGGATAGTTTTTCTGATTACAAATGTGAGTTCATTGCCGGAAAGAGAAATAACATCCGTGTAGTAATTATACTATACACCAGGCATGGTCATTAGACTATATTCACCGCTGTCTCACAACTGCACAATTCTAATTAAAGCTAGATCGGAGCAACGACGTCGCAGGTTAATTACTTCAACCGAGAGCACCGCGTTTTTAAATGATGCAAGCGGCTAATGACGATGCCGTTTCATTGTACCAGGTAATTATGTTCTAATCATGAAAATCTTGCTATTTCTCAACCCAAAATTATTTTAGATTGCAATAACTGGCGTCTTACTTTGATTTTAGAAAATGTACTCCCAGTAAAAAATTATAATTGTTAAAATCTGGTTTCACACAGGGCCTTTAATATTGTATGGCTGCATTCATGTTAGTTTGATGAACGTCAAGTTGAATATCACGCGATCTTTCAGAAATGAGTGGGTGGGTTGAATAAGATGCTCAGCCTTTCACGAATCCGTATATTAAATAATACATCTCTTAATAGTATTTCTACAAAGCTGTCAAATATGGATGCTATTCATACACGTACAAGCAACATGTGTAGGCGATGGACTTACAATGAGCGTTGAAATAGTTTTAACTAGCCACCTTCGAAGAAGTTCATGTAGTGGGCTTGATTGTAAACCTTCTTAGCATCCTTCACGTAACCCTTCAATATCTTTCTGCCTTCATTGTACTGCTGACTGACGTATTCAAGGACCATCAACGTATAAGATGATAGGTATTAACTGCTTTTGACTAAATATTAATGCCATCTTATCTTACAACGGCACAGACGATATAAATATGAAATATAACTGTTAATTATATTGACTTAATTCTTGGTTCTTTCCACGTGCGGGGGTTGGGAAAGGGTGGGGTACACAAACCAGTGACGTGATGCGCATTACGCATTGTAATTCTTTCCGTTAAATTTCGAACAGCAGTATGGTAATTATGGAAAGCAATGAAAAATGCATCTCGTCTCTGCGGAGGAAAAAAAAACAATAATGATTCTGAAACACAATATGCATATGTCAAATCACATTAAGGAAACTGAAATGTTAAGGCAGTAGCTTACGTCCACAAATGATCAATTCTTTCTTTCCACACAAATATGATAGATGGCTTATACGAGCGTTCAGCCTATATGTAATCGTGAATGCGTTAGTTCCTGGAGCGGTTACATTATGGTTTATAATAACTGCAGATTTGTGTCGGTATGGGCACCGTTCAATTAGTCTCACTTAATCGGGACCCTTGTTGGTGCTGCGAATCGATTAAGCTTGTCTCTGACTGCGAGCTTATATTTAAGCTTTGAATCAAGTATTCATTTCTGCACAAGGCGGTAATGCTTGCTAACAGCCAGATTTCATGTACACATGTGCATGTAAGCGAAGCGGCTGTCGCTTACTCTGATCAATCATTTATATGACATTGATGAATCGACACAATTCTTTTATGGAGAGTCTCCCACTGGATGAAACCATTTTGTTCCGTGTACCGAAAGATGTTGATTGATAGAAAACAGCATTTTCCAAGCCGCCAGGAGCCTGCAAAATTTTATTTGTACAATTTGTTTAAAATGCCACGCGCGGTACAGTTTAATGGCTTGCGTAGTAAGAGGGGTACGAAGCGTTGCGTCTCTTGGCCTTGAGCTTCTCTATGTTAGCCTGCAATGTATCTAAAATTCCTTTTACGCTGTGGCTCTGTATCTAATCGATGATATGATGAAGGCCCATTTTTTCTTAGCTTGAAATTATGCAAGTCTGTAGATACTTCTCCGATTCTGAGGGCTTAAATCAATTTTCGTTTATGGTTAAGCAAACAGTGATATTTTATTGGGAAATGAGTAGGAATGTACATGGATATACGTATGCTCTCTGTACGGTTCCATTACGTGAACTTTGAATACATCAGGTTTATCAAAGTTAAACAATCTGTACAAGGGCTCGAGGAAGATTCAGACTGTATACATACGTCATTTTAGATAATATTTACTGTATACTTTACATTTTGTGTTATGCAGTATATAATTTTGTTTATGCTGCATCATCTTCTAAAAATCGGTGATGTTACTAAGACCTTTGAGTAGATCTCCCCCTTTTAACGAATATGTCATGTTGAGCGCACAAACCACACACAACTTTTGAATTCTTTACTTATATACATAATAAATACAATGACCTGTCTGCCGACTGGTACATGTGGCCATACTATTCTTCTGTCTTAATTACCATCTCAAGTAGTCCTTGAGGCAGACTCTAGACTGGAAGTCCATAATAGTCAACATTTAGTAAGATTTCATTTTTTTTTAATTAATTTTTCTAAAAGTTTTCATTTCATTTCAGTGGCCTGAGTTTCTTGGACCTTATGGCGCGCCAGGGGTGTATCGACAACGCTCCTCGCACCCCGCTAGTCATCGGGTTTCAATGTGCTGGGGACGTAGAGGCGGTCGGGGATAATGTCACAGACTTCAACGTGAGTAACAGGGCGTTATAGACGATGTATCAGTATTGAGTAGTTGCCCTGTATTGTTTTATCTCGTGTGTGTTAATTAATAACTTATTTATCAAGTTATTATGATATTTGTCTATTTATTTGTTGTCATTTTTATTGAGAAGAGGGAGGAGAAGGGAACAGGACGAATATCCTACATGCTCAACAGGGGTGTGTTCCAATGGACAATATGTTTTGGTTGGGTAACGGTAGTAGGCCCTACCGTTTAAATATATGATTATTTGCAGTGTGCTTTCAAAAACATCCTTTTCTGGTATGTTATAACAAGAAAATACTTCCCTTGTATTTTCTGGTTATGAGAATATAATTTACCAATGTCAGAATGTTCTTAAGCCAGATAGAAGTTCAGTAATGATGGTTGTACAAGCACGTAGGCCTATATTGTTTAAGGTGTAATTATGATCTTATCTCATTGTCACCATCAATGTAACTAAGGCAAGTTTCGGGTCCTACAGGGGTACATTTCTTTCCTGTGACTGAAAATCAAAGTAACTCTGTTTGCTGAGATCCTTGTAGAGCATATCAAGCCAAGCTGTCCAAAGGTGACAGGAAACGTGACCATTGGACACAACATTTATCACATCTCTGCAGATAGTTAACTTTGATTACATTAGCGTCGACATTCCCCCATTCCCCGCTATAAATACTTAGAATAAAGATAAATTGCTGATATTTCAGCTATTCCAGTATATTGCTCCCGGGCACATTCCGCATGGGAACATCTAAAGGCAAACTTGGATTTTCCTTGTCATTCACTCTCCATTAGATTATTCACCAGTTGCAATAAAATTGAATGGCAGGTCAGCCGAGCGATTTTTGTCTTGGAATCAGTGCGCTATAGGTGTTGTAATTATATTTTCTGGAGTCAGGTATACCATGCTCCTCAAAGCTGCTTGATCGATCCTTGTTTCCGATTAATCCTCGTAGGCGCAATCTGAGTTTCATAGATGGCAGTAATGGAAACATGAATGTTGCTAACGGATTTCAAGAACACTATGTGGGCGTGTGTGTGTGTGTGTGTGTGTGTGTGTGTGTGTGTGTGTGTGTGTGCGGGGGGGGGGTTCTACTTTCTTCCTTGATTCCTTACTCTTCAAATCTTGCATGATATACTATCAGATTATCATTAGAATCATAACTTGACGGAAATAATTTCAGGGAGCTTTTGTGGTTTCTAGACCTGTTCTTATTAATCAAATATTGTCCCCGCCATTTAGCCTTTTAGTTAAAGTCGCCTTTATTTGTTTGCCTTAAAATTGCATTTTTTTTTTTTTTTTGAAATTTTATTTTATTATTACTTTTAGGGTGATTATTATTTATTTTAGGTTAATTTTTATTTCTCTTTACAGGGCAAAATGGCCCCATCCCACCCCACCCCCTTTACTTTGACGTGCACCAAGTTACCCCGTCGACCAAAATATCACATGCATGAAAATTGACAGCCTTCTTAGATAAAAGAATACCAGAGGTTTAAATTTTCATTGAATATATATACAAAAGATTATTGAGTCCTGAATTCGCAACTGATGGACCGTAAAAAGCAGGCTCTTGCTACCACATCGACTACAACAGTGAAACACGACTGGTCGATGCTCAATGATTTATTCTCAATAATCTAAGACTCCACACGTGTTGATGAGTTAGCATACTCTAGGGACTATTTACAGAGAGTATATAAGGTAAAGCAAATAGATGTGCGAGGTCGATAGGAAAATCATCAATGTGTCGACATACCTCTTCGGCGTCTTAAGACTTAATTAACTGAAACGTTTATCCGAATACACACGTGCTTTGAGAGAATCGATATTTCATCTAATCTGATCGGAAAAGCCTGTGTTTCAGAGATTACCGGAGAGTAAGCCTGATAGTAAGGCCTAAATGCCACTTTCCAATAATCATAGGTACGCAAGGTAATCGGATGGAATGTGTTTGGTGTTTTTTTTTTCAGAAACAAAGGCAGTGTTGAAGTTTACTGTCCTTAACCTTGTCCTTGATACCTGTAGATCATTTTAGTATGACATATGTAGCAAATGCCCCAAAAATCGAACGTTTTTGTATCATGATCTTTGAAATTATGAAAATTGGACCTCCCCTGAGATGGCAAAAATCAAGCGTGTCTCTCAACGACTGGAATCTGTTGGGACCGGGGGCACAGTTGGTACAACGTGTAAGCAACTGAGTGTCGTCCTTTTTTGTCTTTGGTCAACACACATCCAGCGGCCTCGTCAATCGGCGAATAATCGGAAACTAATTTTCTGTAAATGGAATGGTTTTCCCAATACGACGTCTTTAATCTAACCAGGCCTTAACAGCGATAACACGATATTCCACTTGAAACTGTAATTAGACTTGAATTATGCATTTCCTGATCACGACTTCGGCATGTTTCAGCTGTTTACAAGTGAACTGTTTAGCACAGTCTCGGCATGGTGATAATCTGGTTAACTGAAATCTGGGACAAACTATAACTTGGTACACAAGGAGCAAATAGTTTGTGTCTTAAGTGATAGAACGATACCGACAGTCACTGTCAAAATGCGAATAATAAACGTCAATGCGTACTACATTATAAGGTTAGCATCTCCGCCCAAAGCTAGATGTAGCAAGACCATGCAAAACGAGGCTTTTCTTGGTTTCTTCCTCTGATATTTTCTGTTTTAAAGCCCGACTTGATTTATTTTGTGAAAAGGAGTTCTTTACTGGAATGCAGCTTCAGGCCTTTTTTCAAATTAATGTATTGAAAATGGGGGCATTGGTAATACATTTATTCTAGACGTCACATTCTGATAATATGGTCTTTCAAAGTCTTTGGCAATAGACAGGGACTGAATCATCCATTTTTATAAAATAATACCGAAAGGTACACTGTAGAGGGGTTTGACTGGCACAAAGCAGCCAACAGCGCTACTCATTCAAACACGTGACGCAAAACATTTCCCCTTTTTTTTCCAGATCGGAGACCGCGTGATTGCCCTTACGGACTACCACGCCTGGGCGGAAGTGGTCAGCGTGCCTGCGCAGACCGTCTACCATATGCCAACTGGGATGAATTATCACGAGGGGGCTGCCTTCCCTCTGAACTGGCTGTCTGCCTATATTCTCTTATTTGACCAAGGCGGACTACGCCCCGGTCAGTCGGTGCTGGTTCATTCTGTTGGAGGAGGTGTGGTAAGTTTTATTTATGTATTTATTTATTTATTTATTTATTTATTTATTTGTTACATAATAATAATAATAATAATAATAATAATAATAATAATAATAATAATAATAATGAACTATGGTGATGGTGATTTATTTTCACATTATTGTTATTATTATTATTCCAGGAATTACGCTAGGTAGAACAGGATGGTTTCTCTGCAGAGAAGTTTTATGAAAATATGGTTGTAAATTACTTGTATTTGAATATATTTTCCACATGGCATTGGTTCCTACGCACGTGTTAAAAAAAAATTATATATATATATATATATATATAGGACTGCCCCTCTTTTTTAATGGATATATAAGCCAGATACCAGTTACGCAGTGGTTGTGGAGAAAACAACTTGCTTCCAGAAAAAGTAACACATTTTTCACATTTATATCTTCTCTCTTTAAGGGCCAAGCCATAGCACAACTGTGTAAAACGGTGGATGACGTCACGTTGTACGGCACTGCATCTCACAACAAACATGAGCAGATCAAGAATGACGTCACCTACTTGTACGATCACGTGGTAGATTACGCCCAAGAGATACGCAAGTAAGTTGGATCCTTTCTATTATGCAGGTGTTTCAGGTAGAGTTACATTTTACGAGTATTAACAATCAATCTGTCTGAAGTCTTGATTAATACTTTTATTCCAAATGTATTTACTTTCGAATATCGTTTTTATGGCCATAACATTATGTGATCCCTGCCAAATCATGGCCAATGCATATCGTATTTAACTACTGCGGGAAAATATGTTTTCTATAATTAAATCCTATATTTTTCACAGTCTGAATTGTAACTTTGGTAATTTCCCCATTACTTGTTAAAATGTTTGATGAAAACAATCCTGAGGAACAACTTGAGATATTTAAACTCTCAAAAAATTGAAGCCTTCTTTAGCCCAAGTATATCAGTAGTGCTTAAATAAAATCAAATTTTGTTCCTGCATTATAATTAGAAGGTCAGTCTGATGTTTGGGTCCAGTAGTTAGACCTACTTAAAAATATTTGACTCCCAATACTGATGTGGACTAAATGTTTGGCTTTAAAGTGAAGATCAATTTTTGGTCTTTATAGGCCTATATAGTTCTGTTGTGAATTTGCTGTGACAGGAATGATAATCCTATCGATGGAAGTCCGGAGTCCCACATAATTAGTACAGGGGATGTTTGCAGGGAGTAACGTAATTATTGGGGTTAGTTGATGGGGCAAATGTCACCTGTGCTTGCATAGGAACAAACTTTAGTCATTCCTGCCGCACATGTGCCGAGAAACTGGGGAACCGTGTAACAGAGAGTCCGCCCTCCATTAGAATAATAAAATTAGAGAAAGCACGTGGGTCAAATCTAGGACGGGGTTGTCCTTCTCAAAGCAATGGGGGACAGGGCTCTCTATCATAGGGGACTCTCTTGTACACGTTACCGGCGCGGCCCTGGTACATGTAATGAAAGACTTTTGCATGAATATCAGGGCGTCTCCAGACGGTGTTGATTTGGTGCTAGACAGCCTGTGTGGGGAAGACGCCAATAAGGGGATAGGCCTCCTTAAACCCATGGGACGATACGTGCTCTATGGTAAGCAGAGCTATATAAATTACGTGACACTAGCAAAATGAAGGTTGGTGGATGTTTTTTATTTTGGTACAGTCGCGGTCTTCCTATTTGTCCCAAAGGTGCCGTTTTGCTGATTCTCTCTCTCTCTCTCTCTCTCTCTCTCTCTCTCTCTCTCTCTCTCTCTCTCTCTCTCTCTGTGTGTGTGTTTGTGTGTGTGTTTGTGTGCCTGAGGACGTACGATAAGTCCACGGCTCATTTACAATGGACAGAAAAAAGACAAACATAAAGCAATTTTTGTCAGGTGAATTATGTATCAAATAATGGGGACTGTACCAGTAACTGATATATCATTTAGCTTCTTATAATGAGATATCTTTCCATTAAGTTGTGCCTTGGACTCATATGTACAGCCAGGAAATTAAAACAGATGCCTCTGAGACATTTTTTTTTATTTTTTCAGGTTCATCGAATATCGTAACAGGGGAAACAAAAAGCATTTTCAGTGTGGCTAAGGCGGTAGGTTTGACACGTATATAAACTCATACAGGGGCTGGGAGTGGGGGTCGTCCGTACTCTTAAAAAAAGAATAGGGGGTTAATGCAGGTTCTTTCTCTTTCTAAAACGGATATCATATCCTAAGTCTACCAACAGATGTCCACAGGCTCTTTGGAACAAATTAAGGTGGGAGTATCAAATCAGAAAAAAAAACAGCGACAGGCGGGCGGAGAAGTTTTCTCCCCCCCCCCCCCACCACCTCTCACATACACCTACTCCTACGCCCAAGAATATGGTAAAATATCCAAATTTGAAGTATTTTCGTTGATGGTGATGAAAGGTCAAGTTGTTTTCCTCCACATTGATATTCTTAACCTTCAATGTTACGGAAGGTGTTCGGTTGTTCGTGAGATAATTGGACGATGACGTACGAGCATCAGGTGTCCATTTGTCATCTAAACCACAGTATTTAATTGAGACTGGAAGTCAATACTATAGAATCATTCAATGCCATGTGGTGCATGCATGTCTAAGGAAAAATAAATATAATGAAACCAAATACTCAGTAAACTAGACCTAGCAGATGCCAACAGATGGCTACAAGGATGACTAAAGTATATACTCTCTTTTTCAGTGGTGGCAGATAGACAAAATCAGCCCCATCAAACTTTACGATGAAAACAAATCGATTTCCGGCTTCAACCTACGGCAGTTGTTATTCCACCAAGGGAAGCACGCCTACGTGCGTGATGTCATGAACATCCTGTTTAAAATGTACAACCAAGGAAAGATTAAGCCTGTTATCGACTCGGTAGTTGCCTTTGAAGACGTAAGTTTTCAGTTATCATCATTTTTGTTTTAAACTGTAAAAAAATATAAAAAACTGCCTTCAGCATCTATCCCATGTCTATACAACAACTGCTACATTAAGTAGTAACCCAAAATACAACAAACATTTATCATATCCATTGCGTGACCAAGGTATTAGTGCATTGTTTTTCAAGGGGGTGGATAAAAATGTGTAATTTCAGTGACCTGACCCTCATAACATGTCACAATACCACGGTTGCACATCGATATGACCAAGATTCAGCTTTCTATTATGGCCCATTCAATCATCCATTTACATGATTAATATTATTAATGTACTATACATGCAAATATAAGCAAACGGCGGTGGCTCGATCATGATCACATTGATCCATATACAGGTACCGGTCGTTGTCTACATTGGCTCCAATGGCACCTTTTTTACAGGAGAAAATTTGTTTAACGCACCTGTTATTAACGAACAGCAAATAAGGCACGGTGAACGTTTCAAACCAAGAGGACCTCAGTGGATTTGTCTTGAACTGAAATTGATTTAGTATTTTTAAGACCAATATTCAGACTGAAATTTGTTTGTGAAGCTGATCCCTGGATGTCACATGGTGCTAGAATGAAAAGGGAGGTGCATAAATAGCCTAGATTCTTTTTTTTTTTCATTTTTTTTTGTATTATGAAAACATAGTCATTGTTTCTGTCAATTCTGCGTAATTTGGTAAATTTTCATATGAACATGAGTGATGTGTAAACGATTATGTTGGTTTTGTATCTACATTTAGGATAGGTGTGGATAACTCTTTTCAGATTGGTGAAGCAATGCAAAAGATGCACGATCGGAAGAACGTGGGTTCCATCGTCCTTGATCCCACAATGACCTCTAGCAAGGTAAAGGACACCGATGGTGGTAATTCATTTTTGCATCAACGCTTGCTTAATGGAATCCATCTTCCAAATGTTCTGTCTAACAACAAATAAGGCTGCATGTTGGGATGGGCATGGCACTCTCTGCAAGGCATAGGAATGTGTATAACAATATAAATAAATGTCGGTGCGTTTTCTCTCCTGGAAGTAGCACGTAGGGGAGACCGGGGCTAGTTGGACCCCGGGGTAAGTTGGCCCCCCATCAAAGTTACTTCAAGATGCTAAATTATTTCATTTGGACTCACTGCCGACGCTTTCTTAGCACTATTGGATACGGTCACTTTACAAAATGATGCGATCAATTATTTTACCCCATAGTTACTTTGTCATAAATTGATTGGGGGGGGGGGGGGGGCAACTAGCCCCGGTGTCCAACTAGCCCCGCTCTCCCCTACCTGGTTCACATGCATGTATAGGTTTTCGTTACATTTGCATCAGATAATATACAATCGTTATCTTGGGCTTTGTAGTGATTGTTTGAAATGGTTGTGGAAAAAATGCTCTTTCCGTGCATGATGGATTTGGTCTTAGTTCAGCTATGAGAAACGGGATTTTTAAAGGTAACACGATATTTTAAGTATATTGTATTTTAGGCTGCAGAGAGCAACGTGACATGAATCTATTTTGGGTTTGCTAGCTAGGTTCAGCTTATAGTATATTTTGGGAAGTTGTAGTGATACATTGCCAAAATGATACCGACATCTGAAAAACGAGGGGATTATATTTGTAATAAACACTAGAAAGGGGACCTATTTACAATTCCTTTACACGGTTAAAATATATTCTGGTATATATGACTGATATACTTGTTTATGTACATGTTGTAATTTGTAGCTCTGTTCATGTATTTGGAAGGTTTCGTGTATTTTTGTATTAATGAATGTAATCATTTATGTCTCTATTTCGGAACTCAAATCATAAATACTGATTTTATAGTGGTGTATTTTTCTAATAAAAGTAAATAAAAAGTAAAACAGCACGCCTAATGAATATATGTAGGCCTATTAGTATATATTGTAAATGCATAACATACATACAGTGTACAGGGTATTGCAATTAATCCGCCTGCTAGGAGATGTGAATATTGCCCAACTTATTCATTTAGCAAAACATACATGTATTTCATCTATAAAAGTTAGTGTTCAAACTTCTCGTTGAGTGTGATATTACGTTTAATGTGAAGTTTACCCCTTTTCTCTTTTTTAATATGCTAGTTTTCATTTATCATTGATAAAGCTTGCATTTCTCTCTAATCCATGTGGCTGACTTGGGACATTTTACTGGTGCTTTTGTTGTTATGCTTGCGATTGCTTTTTCTTTCTTTTTTGGAGGATCGCCTGAATATAAACTTCACCCTCATTACGCTCCAGAATGCAGCACCGGAAACAGTGAACCAAAACGAGGCTGAACACAAAGCTGACGACACCAATGCAGAGACGAAATAAAACAGCACATCAAAGTTGTGATCGTATATTTTGTGTATATATTAATCGTAAAACTAGAACTATAAATGGTTAAATATTAAATACGGATATAAGAAAAGTATACACTTTACTAAAGTGGTGCTACAATTACAAAGAGGTAAACTAGACTGAGTTGCAAACGTTGCGTATATACATATATTTAAATTGTACACAGACCTGTATACAAACATGAAGTGTTGATTTAAGGTCATCTGCACGATTATGTGTGATATTTGTGAAACCCCAAATATACCTGTATAGGAATCAGAGAGACAAAATGAAACAGATATTTATATGTAACATTTAAAGATATAAGATGAGAGTCTGCAGTATTTAGATTCAGACACATGTGCCGATACTGGTGTGCCAATAGAATTTTACAAATGGTTTCCGTGCGACGTTGTCATAACATTGCCAATCGTCAATGGCCGTACGTAGAGACCAAATAGTATTTTCCAAAACGACTGTCAAGGGGGAGAAATATTCGTGTGAGCTTTCGAAGCCAATGTAGCTTAACGGTTACCCCCAAGAGCAAACAAGACACTGCTTTTTTAATCACGTTGTCTATTATTGTTGTAAAACGTTATTGTGTCTTAGTGGATTACATCAACCTTGACCTCACACAGTACTGTGTTCATTGGAATACCAACGAAATCTACTCAAAAACCAATATAGTTGACATTAAAATGGAAGCATGGATAGGATTACTGAAGGACGTTCACTGCCATATGTTGCATGCCATATGATCTTGTTCACATGTGATTTTCATGTAATAGATTGAAATACAGGTGTAATTAACATACAAAGACTGTATCCAATGTGGGTGGTATGAAATAAATACGTATATGGTGATACTCTATGGCTCCATGTTTTACTAAAGAAGGTTGTAAAACTGATTCTACAGACGGCAAGAAGTGTTTTCGTACCTTCAGACACACTGTACGGAGAGTGACATTAAGAATTTAGCATCCCGTTCAAAGAAGAACAACATTTCCTAGAAACCTCAATTATCTCCCTGGATGCGGCAAATATCCTAACGTGATCTCATGTGATCATTATGCACCTGTACAGCGTGATAATATTTAGCTCAGCTTGTACCTGGGGTGTTGCCATCTGCACGATTAAGTCCATGTTTTGTGGAATTGGTGATTCAGTTGACGTTAGACAACAAAGTATCGCAAAACATTAACATAAATGCACTGGAATAAAGAACAAAGGCGGTATTTACACAATCCCGCCTTGATAGCAAGTCGTGATCACATGATACCAGATGGTGACCCGTTGCCGTGGCCTGAAATCGTAACGCGGCAAAATTTTAGTTTGAACATTCAGACTTATGATTAAAATAGATTAAAAAGAGGGGAACTTTTAAAATACCGAGTATCCAATTAAAATGGTATATTTATGCACTGCCCTTGTGCAGCTTTATCAGTTAGTATGCACATTGGCGAGTTGCCTGTAAACCCATTTCCACATTCTTAATAGTGGAGATATTTAATGACACCATGTATAAATAAATTCATGTCCGAAATTTAAGTCAATGTAATTTAGTTTCAGTTGGTGGGGGAGCACAATGGCTGGGCGATCCCCTAGTTACCCACGTCCTCCCTTCCCCCACCCCCATCCAAAAAGGGCAGCAAATGAAAGCAGATACAACCAAACAAAGTTCGATTCGTGTGCTCTTACGCAGAACGTTTATGTTTATTATATTTTCTAAACAAAGCGAAGATTTACATGCAGGCCCCCCTTTAACAAAACCGTTGATTTTTCAGTATTAACCTGTGCGTGTGCGTGAGGGCAATCATGTGCTAACAGTATATGGCCACTATTGTATGTAATAATAATAATTATGCAACGTTAAATGCTACATGTACTGGTACATGTTGTCACTGAGCTTTGTTCTCACATTATATAGTTTGCTTGGGAATAAATGGAATCGCTCTGGGATGATTTATTCTAACATCCCGCCCACAGATAATTTAGATTTGGTAAATGTATTCTATAAGTAAAGCTTAGACACGCATACGTTCAATGCTCTGACTTATACGGGCTAGGAGCGCTAGCTCTATATTTATTTATTTTTATTTTACCATGTCTGCAAATTTATTCATTCATTTACCTATTTTAGCAAATTAAAGATTTTCGTAGAAGTGCCAGACCCACTACTACGTCTACGAAAACATTTTAAAGTAACCATTAAGACCTTAATATCCAAATCAAACGAAAGTAAAAAAATCATTGATGCATCATATACATTTTTATTTATCAGAAGTAAATTCCGTTTACAGGTATTAATCAATAGTTTTATTATCTAACATATCTAGAAATAAATCCGATAAATGTTCTAATAAATACATCCATGGTCAATTCTGCAGTGTTGTTGTTCTATAGGGTGATATTAAAAACAAAAATCCAATGAACTTATGTATAAGGAAATTATAGTACAAACTGTCAGTGTTAAGGTGGAGAATAACAGGGAGTTATTTCCAAGCAAGATCCAGCCACATCCTTGCACCAAAAAAAAAAAAAAAAAAAAAAAACACAGGGACGCACGCCCTTAACATCAATTGAGGTTTAAATAAAGTATCATCATTTTCTAAGAAATACCAATCTGTGTACATATTTTCCTGTGAATATGCATTTTTAAAGTAAAATATGCATAAAGTGCAGAATAAATAACAAATGTGCTCCAGAGAAAGAGTGTTTGCATCATGAAATGTTTACAGAAACAGCGTCTACTTTGCGAAGGGTCTGTTGCACCAACTGTGACATACCATATCTTATTGTGCATAATTAATAATACGCGCCATGAGACTTTACAAGGAGTTAGCAAGCATGGAATGTTTACAATGAAAATATACCAACGTAGAATAATATCAACTAAAACTGCGTCGTGTCAAACCTACATCTTGGAAAATTTTCCAGAGTTTATAGAAAAAAGGCAATTGCTCTTTGTTTCGAAGCTACAGTTTTTCTTCCGTCTTGCAATTCTATATAATTGTGTATGTATTATACACACAACATTGGCATCATTCTGTTGAAATCAATATCACCACCGACTGTTCCCCTTGTGTTACTAATATAATACTGCACCCCTTTTCACACTGACAGGACATAAACGTTACCGAATATACCGAATTAGTTTAAATATGAATATATTTAAGATTATAAAAATAATATAATACTACACTTACTGCCAACATATCTTATTAAGTTATTGCAAGATATATCACAGGTATCATATGCTATATTCCAATGTATAGAGCACCAATCATTGGCAAGGATTATACCATGGTACGGCTTTCGATGTGTTCGGTACTAGAACCCTACATCCAAAAACGTCATTAAATATAAATGTCTTAGCTATCTAAGCACGTTTTAAATTTACTGAACTTTCGTCTTGGACGAATTCTAGACGCCAGGGACCTACAAGTGTGTTTTTTAATGTCGATGCATTTTTTTAAATGCCCCTTACTCGGTAAAATTATTGCACACAAATTACACATAACTCATATGAAGGTGGTCAATCCCAAAAACCGAATCCATTGTATAAAACATAGCCCTATATGCCTTTTAGCCGCTTTGAAACTCGGTTACAATTATTAAAATATTTTTTGAGGCTGTAGCAATGTCCCAACAAGAAGCGGCAATTCATGTTGCCATGATATCAAGATGCCTTCTCCTCGAGATTGGAATACAGTTTTTTAAAAAATATTTTGTCTGTCCTTAAGCTGGGAGGAAAAATTTATCCTGGAAAAGATAAAGAAATCTTAGAGAAGTGTTACATATATGCTACACAAATAATATAGATATACATTTTATAACATATTTGGTCAAGATATAAAGTTAAAAACTAAGAAGAAGAAATATAATACTTCAAATAAAAAACACGATTAACGTGGATGAAGCATCAACTGAAGCATCAGGTTCATCAGCTGAAAATTAGCAATCTCAAAATCTGCCTTTTATATGGTATATGTAAAGTGGACGCTGCCTGCAGATATTTTATAAAACCAATGGTACACGCGTACCAATCCCAACAAGGCAGTCATTTAAGTGGAAGCATTGACGCACAAAAGTAAAGAACGAGAACGGGAACTTGTGATATGTCAAGTGTCAGAACAATACCTCCACGATTAAATACTACGATATTAAGAGGCAGAGAAGAAGTAGACGAATTAAGTCGATGAATTAATGTTTAATTAAAATTACCTGAGCTATCTCTACCGTGCGGTCGTCCTCGCTGTCATGGCTATCATAACCCTCATTAACATGACCTTGGGTGTTTGTTTTATCATTCTCCTGCAATAATATAATAATAATAATTAATATTATTATATTAATAAAAATAATAATTTGATAATAAAATATTTAGAAAATCAAAACAAATAGGTTGAAAGATTAAATGATTGTGATAAATAAAGCACAAAATGAAGCACAAAATATGTATATTATTCAAGCTTTCCTTAGTACTCTTTTCCTGTAGTGATGTCTAGAAATGTGAAACCACTAAACAGCTACTGACAATAACAAAAAATATGAAGTTCGGCTTTCGCTTCTTGAAAGTAAAGTTCTGGGAATTTTTTTAACACAGTAATTTTGTTCATTTATAACTAGTCTCATATATATAGAATATTGTGGACTTAAGTCATTACGAGTTAAATGTACATCATCTTACCACTGCGTGATTTTTCTTTGATATTTTAAAGCTGCTCAAGGCAAATCAGGATTTACTCAACCTAACAATAACTTTATCATGTTGAATAAACTACTTGGCTGTTGTATTTGTTGACAGGTAATGTTTGCACAGTTCTGACAATTATAGCGCGAAAAGTGTACGTTTTTAGACAATAATAAGCGTAAAATGTATTTTTAAAATAGGGTAAAATTTGTCTCTGGTCTACAAAACAATATATTTATAGAAAGCAACAGCCAGTTTTATCGCCTTTTTATAATCCAATACCTAAATGTCAAGCCCCCTAGATGTATCAACAGCAGTAACATCGCTGTCATCTGACATAATTATCGTCTGATAGATAATATAATTGTGCCATTTACACTTATAAGTGAAAAAACTGTCGACTACGTCACTGGTTATTGTTACGGTATATTTGCTTAGACGTCACCAGTCAATATTAAATTTTATCAGACCCCAGATTCCTGGATATAAAAATAACATTTTTGTCAATTATATCAGAATGGCATTATAGTTTACCTTATTACTTTTGGCACTTCCTTCACTTTCCGTTTTCTTCTTACTGCTGGATTTAGAGTGTTCCGAAGATTTCTTAGAAGCCTTCTCAACGTCCTGGTTGTGAGAGGACGATAACTCGGAATGGCTGTTCGTATCCTCGGAATGGCCGCTGTCCCCGCTAGTACTGTTGATGTCGTCATCTTCTGTGGACTGTGGAGAGATTACTTACGTCAGCGATTTGGAGGCATAATGTAAAAAATAAGCTGTTTTGCCAATGTCGACAAAGAATAACTATGCTGGTAGTGGTACTACAGCGCTATTAATATGGCATCCAACATGGTTCCATGCAATGTGCCACATCGAATATGAACAGAACAATTACTACACAGTTCTAGCAACAGCTTGTACATTAATTTAATACAATTTTACCGGAGTATGGCTATTATTCGCTGTGCATTTCTTTAATTCCAACATTTGTCTTACCAATTCATTTTGTTCGTATATGGCATGCATCACGGCATCATGGATGGTGAGGAAAATGATGTCTGTTGGATTACTCTCAAAGAAGCCTATCCTTTTCAGCATCTCTCTGAAATTGGCTAAATAAAAGGGGTTGGGTTCAGTAACACAGGCATATGTGTTTTTTTTTGGTGAAATACGACTTCAAAATTGTCTATATTTCTTAGTATTAAACCCATATATATCTTTAGTACATGTAAATTTATTTGAGCCCTCGTTTAGCAAAATTTGAAATACTGAATCAATTGCATACCTCTGCAATCTGCTAAAAGCACCATCACATCAACGTTTTTGTAATCATTTATAACCTGCAATCAAAGTAAAGAGCTTCAATGGAAAGGGTATAGGTAAAAAAGAAAAACAATAACCAAAACGAAGAGAACATATCTGTTTAGATCTAAATCCATGTATCAACATATTCTTGTTATTTACACACAACGTAAAGCACGTAAAGGTAACATAATAATAATAATAATAATAATTATAATAATTATAATAATAATAATAATAAAGTATCTGAACAAGAAGAACCATTTAGGCTGGCAATATACCTGATTAAGGACCTTGACACCAACGGCGTCGGTGTACATCATGGCTGAGCAGTCAAGAACTATATGGCTAATATCAAAATTCGGTGGCTCCTCTTCAAACACAGGGATATCGTCCGACATGTGGTATTCCTCATAACCTCCAGTCTCTGGGTCTTCCTCGATAGCTTGTAGATATCTGCCGCTTACAACCGGCCGGGGATCCATTGATGTTTGGGGGGTGCCCTCCTGTTAAGAAAATTATCAATACCGAGGATCAAGGTCAGGGTAAAGGTCGGGGTTAAAGGCAGAGGTGAAAGACCACATAAAATTCAAATAAAAAATGGCATTTTATATGTTAAAAGTCAAATGTCACAGATAAGTGGTTTTAGCTGCCTGATCATATAGTAGGAAGAAATTACGTCAAAGTTCATATGCCAGGGGTCATAGTCTTAACGTCTAAGGCCTTGTATTCATTAAATGATAACATTTGAGTAAGCACAAAACGCTAATAGCTAAACAGTCAATATATTGTCAGTGACTTCAAATTCGAAAAGTGGAAGTTAAAATAAAACTAATGGCATGCATATGGTCTATAATTTGTCATTTTTAATTTGCTGGATTGTAATTCTGTTTTTTCTGGTACTTACATGATAATCTTGGGCTCTAACAGGATTGACTTTCACACTAAACTCGGAATCTAGTCTCACTCTGTCCTTCCTAAAGTGTAGTGCCTGAATTCGATGATATATATGAGAATTCAAAAATATTTAAAAAAATAATTGCATCAATAAATATTTTCGTTAAGAACATAGGTTTTCTACACGTAGCAGAAACGCGGGCTGTATTATATCGATCTGCATTTAATCAATACATATCTTTGCGAGTGCAGAATTTATTCTGCCAATTATGCAACTACAGTGTCATGTACTTGTTTTTCTTTTGTCAAACTTCTAATGTTTTATTGATTATTTTTAATGGTTGTACACGTTTACCCCCCCTCTCTCTCTCTCTCTCTCTCTCTCTCTCTCTCTCTCTAAAAATTTCCCAAATGACATAATAATAGCAACCCACGTTTAAATTAAATTATCCCAAATAGATGTGAAACATATGATTCTGTCAGCTGTGGTACCCACCTTCTTCAAAAAGCTCATGGGTCCACTTGGTTGTGCTTCTTGATATTCACTGGTGTTGGCAGGTGGTGCAGGGGCCGTGTTGGAAATGGGGGCGATGTTGATCCCGTAGGTAGTGTCCAATCTTCTGAAGGGCCTAACAGTTGGACGACCAGCCGTGATAGTTGGGATTTCCTGTGTGGGAACGACGTGGGAAGGTTGCGGCGATTGGAGTTCAAGACTTGTCTGAGACTGAAAGGTACGTGTAAACACTGTGATAGATAGATTTGGAAGGTAAGGAGATGTTGTGGTTAGTAGGATGGAAGGTTCCGTTTAAATACTGTAGATACTGGGTAGGTACATGTGGGTAGGTAGCTTGATAGATAGATAGAAAGGTATGTACTAAAAGGTACGTGTAAACACGATGATAGCTCTGGAAGTTAAGGTGCTGTGGATAAGGTAGGTTCCGTTTGTTTACTGTAGAGAGGTACCAGTAGGTAAGGATAGATAAGAACAGACATACAGACGGAGATATAGATAAATAGATATATGCAGTAAAAATGTAAACTGCTGGCAAAAGGAGTCGATAAATCTGTACAAGAATCTTTACATGCTTTATACGATACACAGTAACACTTAGTGTGACCCATATTCATGGACATTATTACTATATTTTTATTGCAAACGAAAAGTCACAATACGCTTAATAACACAATACACGTCGATCCTCAACTTAAAAACAATCTTAAAAACAAAAGCACCTCACATGGAACCAAAACAGACCCAGATACTGGAATTGAGAAATCACTTGGCTGGACATTAGTTGCTGCATAAACTATTCTCAAAATAATGATTGCATACCAAGTTGGTTTGACTCTCTGAACCACTCGGCTTCTTATCGTCCTGTTTCCCACTGTCTTTTTCTTTCTTCCTCAGCTGCTTCTGCACGCGTTCCTCGAATCTGATATGTTGGGAAAAGCACACTTTATCAAAACGATTGCAGCGATGCTTGGAAATATACATTTTAAGGGAAATGTGGTTTTAATCCCCGTTTAATACTAGAATTCGACAAAAATCTTATTGACTTAACTGACATGTTCAACAGTTATTCGGTTTAACGGCTATTCATGAAAGAAAATTTCTGTTTGTTCTTAGGTAGTTTCCATTTTTTTTTTAAATAAATCATGCCATTTCAATTTAACCATATATATTGCACTAACCTGCGCTTTCTTTTACCAAATTTCCTCCTATCTTTCTTCAGTGCCAGCGGGTTTGCATTGGTCAACTTGAACAGGGATCGACGAAAGTGATCTGCATTGGCGTAATACAACGAGGCCTCAAAATGAAATATTTTGATTCCATCAAGCTCTTTCACCTAAAAGATAATCAAATCAATTATGAATTCACACAGTGTGGCTAATTTTTATAACAAAAAAATTCAATTTTTCTGGGCAATTGACGACTTTCCACTTTCTAGACTTCGAGTTTCTAGATTTTGAATCACTCTGAAAACGAAAGTAGCGATTTTTAAATTTCGCTTATGCCCCTATTTCACACAGACCACGAATCCAACGAATGGCCATGAATTGACAAACTTCAGGATTCGTGGTTGAATCGTAATCAGCTCGTGAAGTTCTTAACAGATTCGTACATATTCGTAGCCAGTTCTTGCACTTCTTGACCAACAGGAATTGGTGGCCAAAACTTTGATGCCCGTATTTCATACAGATCACAAATCCCACGAATCGCTAGGAATTGAAAATTTCAGGATTCGTGGTTGAATCGTGATCAGTTCGTGAAGTTCTTAAAAGATTCGTATATAATCGTAGACAGTTCTTGCAATTCTTGATCAATCGGGAATTCGTGGCAAAAAATTTGAGCCGTTCAAAGTTTTGGCCACGAACTCCAGATTCCCAAAAATCGTAGTGAATTTCTGGACAATATTCGTGCGATTCCAGCCGAATCCCACGAATATTCGTAACACTATCGTACCTGTATCGTAACTGAATCGTGAGCGTGTCGAATTAGACCAGAAAATTGGCAAAATCTCACGATTCCAGCCGAATCCAACGAATATTCGTAACAATATCGTACCTGTATCGTAACTGAATCGTGAGCGTGTCGAATTAGACCAGAAAATTGGCAAAATCTTACGAATCCTTACGAATCCTGAAATTTGTCAATTTCTGGCGATTCGTGGGATTCGTGGTCTGTGTGAAATAGGGGCCTAATAGCGGTGAAATCAGATATTAAGAACCCTTAGAATTAAAGATCATAATTTTAGGCGCTTAATTTATATCAATGTGCCGGTTTCTACCATTCCCTTATAATTCAAATATTTTGGGAATATTTTTGAAATGCATCATTTAAATCATAGGTCACCCTTGAAGAATACTTACATATTCATATTTTGTATTGTCTCTGTATATGTCAGAATCATCTGCTTGACCATATAAACAACAGTATGGTCTGGAATAGAAACAAAATATTATTTAGTAATAGAAGATTGTTTTGTATCTTAAGAGTGAAAATTTCGCTGGATCAATAGCATGTTTTCAGACGCTAACAAACAATCTGCCCAAATAATCAGGAGAAACAGATTGTTGATATGACACACACAACAAACGATAAATTGTTATTGGTGATTTTGTGTATCATATTGTTTACGGCGAACTATAAGTTAATTAGTTGAAAAAATGTACAGATTCACCATGTTGTATGCTTCCTATTTTTATTGTACACTTTGTTTATTAAACGCTAATATGAAAAATTCCGAGACGCCTTTTGTCATGGAATAATTTGGCAACTGAACCACAAAAGCACAGATATGAATTTCACATAAACTCACCTTGCAGACCTCAATATGATTGTGAAAAGCGAGAAGCCTACTCCAGTAACAAGACCGATATCAACGCCAAGAAGCAGCACAGCTAGGTACATTACTATCCACATAGCCTTGAAAACAATGAAATATAACATCGATGCTACCGTTACGTCATGATCCCAACTTTAAACACTTCACCTTTTACACAAAACTGAATATATATATATATATAAAGCTTCCAGACGCATTGTGGCTCACAATCATTATTAACGGACAACACAGATGAATTTCCATCAGGATGCTTTGCATTGCAGAGATAATCTCCGACAGCTCTATTTTAACTACAAATACAAACATCTTGATGACAAAATAGGGATTTTTATTCTGAGAATTTTACTACTCTTGATATTTTTATCGCTGCTATCATGATGTGTTAGTGTAAATCTTAATTCATTTTTAATATCCAACGTGCCATTAACTGCAAGTGCTACAACATGTTTTATGGATTATAATATTCTGATATGATCTTTCTGTCTGGTGGTTTAGCCTGGCTTTTTGTTTATCACGATAGAATACAAAGTTCAAATTACAAGTATATATATATATATATATATATATATATATATATATATTTCGATACTTACAAAATCATATTTTGATATATTCCATAGTTTTGGGAGATCTTTGTACTGCATAAACATCCCTTTCAAAGCAACCAACACAATGCAGGCTAATATACACTGAAACAGGAAGAACGATATAAAAGATAAAGTTCCTACATGTACGTCGATCCTTAAAGAAATTAAGGACAACATCCATTTAAGTAACAGTGCTGTTTCAAAACGGAAAAAAAACAACTACGAGTGGTACAGATTGTTTTGTGGTCTTGAAACAGATCTATTAAATTCAGCGACGTCTTATTTTGGAATTCTATGGATACTTACACGAGGTAGAGTTCGGAAGAGAGGCCCCACGAACAACATCACAACTAAAGTCAAGATACTGTTCAGGAGACCCGACAGCTGGAAAGTAAAAAAAAAATTAATAATTAATAATTAATATCAAATACAGATTGCATAGCTTATATCTGTGGATATATGTTTGTACATACATCAGCAAGCACGTCGGTACAAACCTAAAGTTAAGCTTTTAAGTTAGTTCAAACCTTTACTCAGGCTCTTCAGTTTACTAAACGTCGGACCGTCTATTTAATACGCACCTGAGTGTTAACACCCATGGAATGTTGAACCATACTCCTAGACATAGCACCTCCACAACAGAAAGTACTGAAAAGTGAGCCCACCGAGTTACACACGCCGAATGCCAAAAGCTCCTGGAATAAGAATGATCCAATGATTCACCAAAAAGTACAAAACGACATCTATATAAAGAAAACATAATTGAACAATAGATTGGTTCCTTTTGTTGATCTCATATGTATCAGAAAATATTCGTAAAAAACTGTGTTCAATTTCTAATCTTAATATAATACACTTGACTAGAATTCTTATCGACATTCCAGTGATCGAAGGACGCCAGATGTCTGGAAAGTTTAAGCATATAATGATAACGGGTATACAAATATATCTTTTGGCGATTGTCAATCTATTTAATGTGCATACAGAATCGCTTTTGAACAAAAAACTAATCCACGATAAAACGTACTGCAAATTAGAATAATATTAAATAAATGTCAAGCGGCTTGAGAGCTTCCGTCTGTATCACTTTGCTCTATTGTTTCACCAACCACCCAGGAAACACACATCGCTGTTATAACGTTGCCATAACCAAAAAACGTTATGTTAACATTAAGGTAACGTTATAAAATGTTCTGTGTTTTAAAGGAATTAAAAAAAAAACACTCACTTGATCAGGATTAATTTCATAATCATGCAACTTCCCCAACAGCTTCCCCAGAGATACTGAGATGGTGAAAGAGATCAGAGCTATCCAGAAGGCATCAATAATCAGCCACAGGTAACGGAGATTATTCAGCGGTTCCAACGTGGGAGCGGGGATTCTGGAGTAAAAAATAGGTAATAAACACGCATACCATCTAATAAATAATTTATTAGCTGAGGTCACCTGTTTATAGTTAGTACAATGTTTCTGATGGGGGTTCGAAGATTGATGCTTTCCTACTGATAAAAAAGGTTGGGTTTTTGTACTAAAAAGTTAAAGTTTTAATGCTATGTTCCAAGAACAAAAATAATCTCGGTTAAATCAGTATTCGTCAATATAAATGGTAAGCCTTTTTTTAATTTTGATGTTTAAGGACATGTCTGCATTGTTTTATATGTTGTCTTATTGTCATACATTGAGCTTGGGGGGAATAATATACCAAAGAGCATATTTCCGCCACATCACAATGTCAAATAACGCGAGCGTACTATAGTGGAATAAGAATAAAATGCTCTAGCGATGTGAAATACAAATACTGGTATGGACGTACTAAACATCTTGGTTAGAGTAAAATCTATAAATTTTTCTAGAGGAGATTTTTAGATACTCTGACTCGCAAAGTCAAAGTAGCAGGAATGGGTATTTCTTACGGGAATTAAACCAAGTCTTTAACATACAATTTGAAGAGACATGAATTCATTAGTATGACTTGCAGCATAGGGTACAGTACCCAAGTATTACGACTGCTATTGCTGTGTACTGCAAAATGAATTATTATGATTACTATTAGCATATTTTTGTTCCGCAAAATGAACTATATATAGCTGAGGGCATATATATTACTCACCCTGTAGGTATATCTCCAACGATAGCTACGCCATAATTGTCAGGGAGATTGCTCGTGAAAGACACCAATGTGCCAACAACAACCTGAAATCGTTTGAAGTCGCAATATTAATACGTAAACATATACGCAACAGGGGAATAAGTCAGTATCGTGAAGGTTTAATTCCACAAAATGAAATTAACATTGATAACAAAATGCATACCGGTATAACATGTATGCAACGGGCATTTTGTCAAATATATCTGTCAGTATCAGTTTATAGAGATCGGGCACATTCTGAATTTTTGCATCTATCCCTTTATTCAATTTACCTAAATGCCACGTTGCACAATCTCGCAGACAATATACTACATGCAGATTTTTTAAAACCAAATTGCTATGAGATTTTCACATTGTGAGTCATCCTCTGGGTCTTTCTGTACGTAAATCAAATGTGCCTTTATACCTATTTTTTAATTTGGACATTTTGGATTGCTTTAATGCCAAATGATGGTACAGTTTTAAGTCTACAATAGATGTGCTTAAGCGACAAAGGGCATGAGTCACAGTTTGCATTCACTTCTCTTAATGATGTGGAACATGTATCAAGGATTTTGTATATAAAGCGCATATCGATGATATCTAATCATCTACATATGGATCAAAACGCCCATTCTACAGATAACAACACCTTACTTCATCAATAAAGCTGCGGTAGATAAACTTTCAAGTTATTTGTAAAATTCCTGTGTTTTTTGTCTATTTTAATTATCCATTTATCCATCTATTCAAAACACACCGACACAAAAAGGTAGCACAAATATTAAAAAAACAGCTTTACCACAAGCAGCTCTATTGGCACTGGCATTTTCAGTTTGGTTCTTTGGCAACGGGAATTGATGCACTCCTTCACTATTAACAACGAGGCTATGGTTATCATTGACACGAGGAGTTCGGCAACATTGGTGTCAAAAAGATTCAAAGCCAGATGGTAATATGTCTGAAAGATTAGGCAACAGATAGTTATCGTAATCGGAATAGACGTTATTATACTAGTGTGTATCTTATTAAAATATGTCAAAATGCCTACATAAAATTTTCTTACAAAACATTAGCCACAGATAAAATTCCCATGAATCGCTTAAAACCAACGCAAACGAGCACAAGCTGCTGCTGTAATAACCTCAAGTTTTCAATTTTTCAATTTTGAATTTCCCAGCCAAAATACCAAATTTTNGATAAAATTCCCATGAATCGCTTAAAACCAACGCAAACGAGCACAAGCTGCTGCTGTAATAACCTCAAGTTTTCAATTTTTCAATTTTGAATTTCCCACCCAAAATACCAAATTTCAAAGACATCTTACCTTCATAACCTTGAAGGGTGCATGCTGAGTGGGTACCTTTATCCCGAACACGTATTTGATCTGCGAAGTGAAAGTCAACATGGCTGCTCCGGTTGTGAAAGCACTGATAAGGGTATCTGATAGGTAGTGAGCCAGGAAACCAAGGCCGCACACGCCCATGACTAACTAGAAAGAAAAGGAGACACGTGTGTTATCATACGAATTACTACGAAAAATATCACGGTTTCATAAGTGATTCAATATGTGTATAAGCATACATGATATGGGTATAGTAAAATATACATAGGCATATAGTGTTTGCCACATGCATGTGTTTACATGCAGTTTGGTGGCATAGTGGTAAAATTAGTGGTTATTCACTTACGATACTCGTTTCTGCTTTTTTCTTGTTTCTGCTGCGTGGTTTGGATGAGGGTTCTCCCTCTCGAGTACAGAGTGTTTCTTTTAATTTCCATCTCAACCTCTCTTTTTCACCAGGCCCAACATCTTGGTGTCGTGTTAGTAATATAAAACCCTACACAGGTCTCACTCGGTGGATATTCCCCTATACCCCGGCTCCCGGATACCACAACAACAGGCGGCAAGCGAGGCAGCAAAACTTGCACAAAGTATAACAGAAACGATACGAGATTCATGGGGGAAAACGTTTATCGGTACAGCTGGCCTTCTACGTCCATGGGCGGTAAAGTTAACCCATGGTGTATTGGACAGATCAATCGTTTCCATTATGTTTTCTTCTGATTAAAAAAGCATTCAATTAACATTAACGTTTACCACTGAATTTTCCTGAATTAGCTACCTACCTGCCACAGACCCGTGAGAAAGGTCAAGGTCAGTGCGATGCCAACCTTATACTTGATAAGTTCTGGGTCATCATCGCTAAAGCCATCGTGGTCATCTGAGAAGAGTTCCGTGGCATTTGACGTGCTGTTTCCCATTTCTGCCATGGCACTGTGTTTGAAGTTGATAATCTCTCTTTCAACGACAGAACCGACCATCAAGGCAATGACACTCTCAGATCCTGTATATGCAATAAAGGTAAGATCCTCACAACCTCACAACAAATCAAATAGTTTGTCAAATCGAGTGATCGACGAAATGGATCTTAAAAATGCAGCAACGGTGAATAAACAAATAATGGCACAAATATTTAATAAACTGGATTATATTTATTTAAATGGATTAACACATACGGTATGTACTGAACGCTATTTACTGTCCTAAATATGAGATGCATTTATGGCGTTTCATGTCAGGGGCGGATCCAGGATTCTTTGAAGGGGGGGGGGGGGGGGGGGGCCCGTTGAAGGGCCCCGAAAATGTTTGTTACGGTTTAGAACTATGATTCAGCTAGTAAAAATTCTAATTTCAAGAGGGGACCATTGGTGTGATTTTTTCAGAAATCCAAGGGAGGGGGGGGGCGGTCAGGACTCCCCTTACACCCCCCTAAATCCGCCACTGTCATATAAATCAATATCAATTTGGAACAACTCCCCTGAAATAAATAAATAAATAAATAAATAAATAAATAAATAAACCCATTCTTTGAATGAGACAACAGAAATGCAGTGATTTCAGGGAGGGAGATGACTACAGCACGTGTTATGTTGTCACTAGTTAGCCACACGATATGGTTTATGACGTTCACATTGGTCCACTTACCGACAGAGATATGCCGCGATGTCCCGAGGAAAAAATAACAAACCGCCGGGAAAAAGGTTGTGTACAGCCCCATGATTGGTGGCAAACTGGCCAATAAGGCATAGGCAATACCTAGGGAAATGGTAAAAAACATCTCTCTGTATAGTCTAAATACATTTGAAATATTTAAAAAATCACAAAGATACCTGCATGGAATAATGAAATATATATTTGAACATTAAAAATATTAAAGTATCAAAAGATCTTTGGTATGAAAAAGAATATATTTTTTTCTGAAATTCTCTATTATGGTCAGCTTTATTTAACGAATGTAATTCATTTGATACACATCAAAATATCCCTAGTATTAAAATCGTCTGGATGGCAAAATCATAGAATTGTGTAATTTTAATCAAAATGGAGAAAAAATTGCTTGACCATTAGATGCAGCTAAACAGTATTCGTTCAACCTTATTAAACATCTAATTGTTATTATTTCACAATAACTCTGTAGATGAAATTGCACTCTTACTCTGTGGAAGGTTCATAATTCCGATTGTTAAACCTCCAATGAGATCTCCGGGGATCCATCTTGGAATCTTGTAATACCTCAAAATATGGATGAAAGGCAGGTGATGCATGATAAACTTCTTTGCTGTGCAGCTGCATCTTGATATAAGCGCTTTCTTTAGGCGTGTTTTCATAGGCGTGGGGAGAGTCCCTGTGAACCCATGGGTTTCATCAAACACTTCTTGTCGATAGATGGCGCGGTCGACTTTATATACCTCCCCATTATCCGAAGACATCGTATTGTTACGCTGTCGCATCTCTATTGGCGGCTGACTTTGACTAAAATAATGAAAACAAATGATACAAACACACAAAAGATTTTTTCGGTAGTCCATTAGAGGAAATAGAGGGTAAAAATCTTATCCCGCCCAATATCTTCATCAAATCCAGTAGGCCTATACGCTAATTGTAAAAGAATAATGTATCAAAATAAGCTTCACATTCCATAAATACCATTACGGCATCTTTCTTATGACATATAAAACACTGTGGTCAAATGGGCTGTTTCTGCCTATACATGTACGCATATATATTATATGCCTACATGCTTACATATGTATACCTATAAAAGTTAAAAGAACATTCGAATACGTCGCTGAATGGTTTGTAAATTGTAGCATAATAGAGTTTAAGCAACAATTATTTTGTCCCCTGTTGCCTTTTAATCTTAAGTGACCAACCCAGGGAACTTTTTTCAGTACTATTTAAGATGTAAAGGTTCGTGATGTGAAATGAACATGGATGCGCTGATGAATATCTGCTTCTTTGTGATGATGTAAGACAACAAAGCAATAAATAACGATAAAATTGTTTGACCTAACCGTGCACTAAGACAAACATTAATCTGAGGCCACACAAGTATTTGTAAAAGTTGAATGAGAACAACCACAATGTTTCACTGGTTGAAACAGATTTTATAATTCGTTTAATCTGGTAAATTGAAACACCATGAATGAAAAAAATAGGCACTCTTAATATTTGTTGTCATTCTTGCATGCATGCAGTTGGACCATGGCCAAGATAGGATTTCCTAGGTTCTCTGGGTGCAAAATGTAATTTTTTGTCACAAGATTCCTCGTGAATTCAAATTCAATTCAAACATTGCCCATTAAAAAGTCGGTATTGAAAAGAAAATATTAATACGTTTCAACCCTTTTCAGTTATTATTATTATTATATTTTGGATATGTGTGGCACTCAACACGTATGAACTCTTTTGAAGCTAAGGAAGCTAAAACTGCGACCTTCAAATGCTGAAGACCTTGACCTATCTGACCACTCCGCCCATCCAGGGCAGTAGAAAACATATGCCACGCATGTTTCAATTTGTCAGGGAATGTTATAAAAAAATACATGCTAATATACATATGTATACAGTTATACTGAATTATATGATAATAGGTATATAATACATATTTAAAATTCAGTAATGTACATGTATAATAATCTCAAGAAAGAATATTTTCACTGTAAAATAATCAGTGGAACGTAATTTTGCTTAAATTCAGTATATGCATTCAGTTGCTATATATTTTACATAGTAGGTATATGTGTTCAGTTGCTATATAATTTGAATAAATATTTAGTGCGCCAAACAATAACAAAAACGGCTGTCAATATATTCTAGCAGCAATACCTCTTGACTAAAATGCTTGGAGGGAATATATATTACAGTTATACAAAACCATACACAGGCGAACATTAAATTTGATTAGAAGTTAAGTACCTGATCCAAAATTCGATCTTGTTGCCCGTATTCGTTTGTATTATATTTCAACGGTTTTTGTAGAGAAGTTCTTTTTAAATAATCCAAGAAAAAAACGGTCGTACTAGGACTCCATTGGCATTAAGAAGACTGCGTTATGTTTAAAAAAAGACAAAAAATTGATGGCCTAATTTTTAGGTCTTGTAAGTAGGCTTCTACAGCAATTTGCTATCGTCTCGACAATGCATTTTACTATGTCTGGTGACAGTAGCTCATTTATATATGTCAAATAAATTCATTACGGGTCAGTGGTTGGTAAAACCCTCCTAGATCAATAAACTAACGTCGACTGTGTCCAAAAAACAAACCTACATCTACACTTACAAAATCTTGAATTAACGACAATCAAGCATAACAACGAATGCTCATAAACCAGCACATTGGACTGCACAAGTCGAAGGGAGTTTGTAATCAAGTACAGGAAATCAATTATGATTTATTACTAATTATATTTTAATAGTTAATTGATACAACCAATTTTAGGCCTTGCAGCACAAACAGCAAGTTGCCTTGCAGATGTTGTTCAACAGTTTGAACCGCATGGAATAGGAAAACTATAGATTAAACTAATTTTTCAACAATTTTATACTTAACCACTCTGAAATAGAGAAATAATGTTTCAAATAATATGGAGACAACGCTTTTACTGTTTACGTCCCAAAAATGTGGAACCAATCACCTTTTTTAATTAGAACTGAAAGTGGTTCACCGTTTTAAACTCTCTCTAAAAACTCACATTTTAGTAGATTTTAAAATTGATGTTTTTGAATTTTTACACTAATATCTCTTTTAGTACTAATTTAAAGAATATTGTATTGTATACCTGTAAAATGTTTCATCATGGAATGCGCTGTATAAGAAATAATATTTTTTATAATTGTTATTGACTGGTCAATACACAATGCGCTTTCAAGACATGCGCATCATAAAACATACACGGCAGTTATGTAAAATGATCAGAAACATGTCGAATACTTTTACCCTATATAGTTCGTAAAATGAATTGAGTCATCAGTTTCTGAACCTCGCAGAAATTTATATACGTAAAGGGAAAAAAAGCCAACCCTGACGATAATGACAACAATTGTTTATGGTCAATTTTTATAATGAGCACTACAACGTGCGATACTGCTGTCGGCTATTCCTTCCCAGAGAGAGAATTAAAATACAAATACAATTTATTACCCCGAATGAGGAAATAAAAAGCATGGATATCATTAATACAGACAGATACATACAACTGAAAACGAATACCGTGTAGATACCAGTGGCAAATGGTGCCATATCGTTTTGCACAAAGATTGCAGGGACTTAATTATATTACGCTCACTGACGTTTGTAAATACGTTATTTAAAAATTTTGGATATTGTTCAAAATATTATCGTTTTATATTCACAAATTCTTTGGATATTTTTGGTATTGACAAGTCACATATGCATCGGTTTCCCAACATTTTCCAACATGGTCTCACGACTTCCCAATACGCGTCATAAAACATGCACCACAGTGATGTAAAATGACCAAAACGATGTCGAATACTTTTACCCTTTATAGTTCGTAAAATGAATTGAGTCATCAGTTCCTAAACATTTGAGCGATCCCTACAAGATGATAACGTGAGGCTCTGATCTAACAGAACTCGCATATACTTGAAAATACAAATGACATTCAAGTACAAGTAGGTTTGCAAAAAGGTTGGAGGGCCATTAAATAAGAGCATAAATTTCATGGTCTAGAGACTCGCCTAGCTGGGCCAGATGTAAAAGTGGTCAAAAATTATTTTTCTGCAACCACAGAGCAAGGCGTTACAGTAATCAAGCCTTGAAGATACTATGGAATAAACTACAGTGGTAGACAGATTGTTGCGCAGAGTGCTGTTGTTTCTCATATGATGAACGATTTGGTTTAGATTGGCTATTTGTTCATCCATCAAAGTAAACTCCCAAATTTTTGCATGGGGTGAAGCCTTACTAATGAAGATCCACTTTGTATAGATATCCTTTCAGCTAAGTGTTTATAGCGTGGCTGGGTGATTACCATAAATTCTGCTTTACTATCATTCCTATTCCATTTTTATTTTCTTTTGATCATCAAAACGTACAAAGTACGAATGAACCTTTTCCACTAACAAACAGATGAACAAACAAATTAGAGCCGATGAAACTTCAATAGCGATGGTATCAAAATATCAAGAAAAAATAACAGCGATGATAAATACAGATAATACAATAAAATAACGTCTAATTATTAAAACTTCAAATTAAAATAAGTTCAGAGAATTTTTATAATTAACGTGCATTACTGAAAAAACTTAACAAAAAATTCTCACAATGGTGAAAATTTTATGCCAAAATTCGATCTCCAAGCGCCAGCAAGTTGAAACAAAGGTTTTGCGAGAACAATTTATGAACATTTTGGTGAACAAAACAAGTAACTAATTTTCCTGGCTTCTTCGACAACTTAAATTATGCCCCTTCACATTTTGTAGTTGAAACCGAATGACACGCACAGTAGTTTTAAGAGTACTAAACTGTACAAAACACTATGGGGTTTATCTAAAAAATGAAAATGGACAGCATATAATGAGCTTGAAAAATACAGTACTTATAAAGGAAAACAAACATTGGTCATTTGCCACGTACTGGACCCTATGTGCATTTATATTCCGACCTGTATACATGTGCTATATTACCTTTCATAAGCTCAGTTGGTTATAATTACACATATTTTCCTAAGTCGACTTTATCTATCCCTTTACAATATTCACGTTCTCTGTTATCTCATTCAGTAATTTAGGTTGTACCGTACGCATGTTTATATCAGAACATCTTATGATGAATATTGAAATCTCCTATATTGTGCTTTACTTTTTCTTTCTTTGTCAAGTAAACGCACTCTGGCCAGTAAAGTAATAAATGACAATTATAAGCAGGCGAACATATATATATATATATATATATATATATATATATATATATATATATATATATATATATATATATATATATTTGAAACCTGGAGATGTCGCATTATGGCTTACAACTGTTACTTGCTATTTCATACACCTGCACCCGTGCTGTAGTTCTTAAACGATTAGGGTGCAGTAGAAAGCACTGACTGCAAATCTTTAAATTATTCACAGGAAAAAAATGATCGCTTTATTCTCTAATAATTTTATGAACTTGGTTTATGTTTGTTTCGCCAATGGTTTAATCAGCATAAAATGGGACGTTTGAATTTATGGGAGTAGTTTTATTAATCAATAAACCAAGAATAAGGGCAATACATGTAAATATGAGACAAAAAATGTTTATTATTATTATTATTATCTTTAAGTTGCTTGCTTATTCTGCATATCAGCAGTTTTTCTCCAATTCGTATCTCACTCTGTCTATTTATTTATTGATTTATTTTTGATAATTATGTAAGCCCACTGTTACACATACTACATATTTCTGGGCTTATATTGCGATTTTGCAAGCCTTTTGTTCTATGGACCGACAGTTGCAAAAGCATTCGGTTGACATTTAATGTCTATCTGGGTCCAGCTTAATTGTGGATTTATCGATTAATTAAAGGCTAAGCCTAGTCTTGTTTACCGGTAAACCCCTGTAGGTTTTGTTTAGTTTCTTTATCACCGAAATATTTTATTTATCTGCTTTGCTTTTATATCAGTTGCCATAATTCCTTGATTAAGATGGATCCAGATAGACATTAAATGTCAACCGAATTTATCTGCATTCTTCCACTAAACAGTTTTAAAAATAGCTATTATTATGAAACATTTTACTTTTCTTCTCTTGTCTCTGCGTCCAACTTTAAAACTGCTAGTTACCGAAATACAGGCATTAAAATACATATTGACATTGGTGTGAGAAATAAAAAAGTTCATCACGAATTCATTAAATGGTACATTTAGAAAGTTAATGTCCATGTATGAGTTAAATGGCATGTGCAAGAGAAGTATGCATTTATGATAAAGGATAAGGACCACTTCCCATGGGTCTACACGTGACAAATATATTATATGATAGGGCAATTATGGACAGTACAACCTGAGGATGGAGAAATAAGAAAACCTTACCGTTCTGCAAAAAGGTAAGACAAACGCCATTGTCGTAAATCAGCCATTGGCAGTGTTCGTCGCGGATACTTCCATTTAGTGTCAGTGAAAGCGATACCCCAATGCGGCCGTTAATGCCCTCAACGGTTCCAAGCAACGTTCGCTGCAGATGAAGAGCGTCATTATGTCTGGCAGACTAAAAATGTTTTTCTTTTCTGAAATGAAATGGGTGACTAATTCGCAGCACGATAGGGTATCTCTTGAACAGTTACTGGTAGCTACGAAGCTATGTCTCAGAGTTTTGGAATGTCGTCATCCGGTCATTTAATAAAAACCCTCGAAACCCTATAATACAGCTGGCAGTGACGGGAAAGACGGGTACCTTGGCCGTATTGTGAAATACCCATGCAAATGGAAGTGGGATTGTCGGTTGTGACACGTGTTTTGCATGCAAACGACGCGATTGAAATGCTACTCCAGTTTACGCGTGTTACGGTTCCAAGTGCTTCACGCTGCAGCTACGCCTCGACCGACAATGTCAACTCTTGATTTTGCTAGGATTTCAATCAATCCGTGTTGGCAGCTTCCCTTGGTCGGCGATGCGATTACTAGCTGGGATCACGCGTGTAGAGTAGCCCAGCTCATGAGTGTTATTTGCACGCGTGGTTGAGCTCTCTTATATAAACGCGAAAACTAGCACCGATGCTTCAGTATTTATGCTACTTAGCCAAATATATCTACCACCTGCCAAGATGTGGGGAGATCTTATTTCCGTTGATGGGTCAAAATATGTAAATTATTGCTCGTTGCATTTCTTCTACGGAAAGGCACATTCACGGCAAATTCGTGTGCACTGATTTATCTGATGCTGAACTTGGAAGCATCGGTCAACGATATCTTCATCTAAAAACAGGATATCTTAAGAAATTGGTATTTGTGCTCAGCGTCGCAGAATCATTTTTTCTCAAACATCCAGTATTTGGAACCTTGTATTACAAAACGCCCGCAAGTGGATACCGGAGAATCAAACCAAAGGATGACATCGCAAACCATAATGCACATGCAGTTGTCCCAAAACAGTTACTGAAACTCTTAAGTGAGAAGTTAATACGTCAAGATGAAACACTTAATCAGTTAAGTGTTTATCACCAAATATGTTGAAATGGATTATTTTCGTAGAAACCCAACCTGCCA
>NW_019776055.1:38436-54839 GCF_001039355.2 Lingula anatina | reverse complement strand
AATGGCATGTGCAAGAGAAGTATGCATTTATGATAAAGGATAAGGACCACTTCCCATGGGTCTACACGTGACAAATATATTATATGATAGGGCAATTATGGACAGTACAACCTGAGGATGGAGAAATAAGAAAACCTTACCGTTCTGCAAAAAGGTAAGACAAACGCCATTGTCGTAAATCAGCCATTGGCAGTGTTCGTCGCGGATACTTCCATTTAGTGTCAGTGAAAGCGATACCCCAATGCGGCCGTTAATGCCCTCAACGGTTCCAAGCAACGTTCGCTGCAGATGAAGAGCGTCATTATGTCTGGCAGACTAAAAATGTTTTTCTTTTCTGAAATGAAATGGGTGACTAATTCGCAGCACGATAGGGTATCTCTTGAACAGTTACTGGTAGCTACGAAGCTATGTCTCAGAGTTTTGGAATGTCGTCATCCGGTCATTTAATAAAAACCCTCGAAACCCTATAATACAGCTGGCAGTGACGGGAAAGACGGGTACCTTGGCCGTATTGTGAAATACCCATGCAAATGGAAGTGGGATTGTCGGTTGTGACACGTGTTTTGCATGCAAACGACGCGATTGAAATGCTACTCCAGTTTACGCGTGTTACGGTTCCAAGTGCTTCACGCTGCAGCTACGCCTCGACCGACAATGTCAACTCTTGATTTTGCTAGGATTTCAATCAATCCGTGTTGGCAGCTTCCCTTGGTCGGCGATGCGATTACTAGCTGGGATCACGCGTGTAGAGTAGCCCAGCTCATGAGTGTTATTTGCACGCGTGGTTGAGCTCTCTTATATAAACGCGAAAACTAGCACCGATGCTTCAGTATTTATGCTACTTAGCCAAATATATCTACCACCTGCCAAGATGTGGGGAGATCTTATTTCCGTTGATGGGTCAAAATATGTAAATTATTGCTCGTTGCATTTCTTCTACGGAAAGGCACATTCACGGCAAATTCGTGTGCACTGATTTATCTGATGCTGAACTTGGATATCTTCATCTAAAAACAGGATATCTTAAGAAATTGGTATTTGTGCTCAGCGTCGCAGAATCATTTTTTCTCAAACATCCAGTATTTGGAACCTTGTATTACAAAACGCCCGCAAGTGGATACCGGAGAATCAAACCAAAGGATGACATCGCAAACCATAATGCACATGCAGTTGTCCCAAAACAGTTACTGAAACTCTTAAGTGAGAAGTTAATACGTCAAGATGAAACACTTAATCAGTTAAGTGTTTATCACCAAATATGTTGAAATGGATTATTTTCGTAGAAACCCAACCTGCCATGCAGATGAGGCAATGAATACCTGATGATGCTCTTGATAAAGTGATTTCTTCAGGAAGAATCCATAAACAGAGACGACGTAGATTTGGTGAAATGAAATGCCTCTTAACATAATACTCGACTACCGAAATAGGAATACAGATGTGTCTTAATGTGATTTTAAAATAATGCCAAAGGCAGATATTCTTCAAAATCCAATGGTTTTATAATTAGTCGAGTGACAACGTTCCTATGACAGACACTTCTTATTTCATAACACCCTTTTAAGTACATCGAAAAGGAATTCAGTTTCCCCACCGTGCCGTGATCAAACGCTTCCTTTTGGTTTAAAATACCCAAACTTCACATTGGTTCTACTGCATGTAGTGAGCTAGTGCTCTAAGGCATATTTTTACCGGTAAACACTCCGAGTGAACAACATGAAATACGTTAGTCTTCGTCTAAAGTGTGAACAGTATTTCAGATCCGTGTAAGACAACTCCTATACTTTGCGTATGTGTCAAACAGAATAAATGTTTACGGCTACACCCTCGTGCATGCTAGTATACTCAAGAAGGGGACATCTTTATATAATTGTGTCGGTTAACCGAACCAAACCGAACAAAGGCACGCTGAGGTGAAACATGCACTTCACTTATGACAGTTACAGTTGTGAAAACAGCGCTACTCGTTCGATGTCCAAAAAGAAGATCAACCAGCCATGGATATATCATGAGTGAAGAGGATATTCATGAGCAGTTATGCAGAACACGGTTTGCTTACTAATCCACATTAAGATCAAACCGGATTCCACAATTCGATTCTGATATATGTAATATATTTACTGGTAGGATTAGATGTTGGATACCGTTGTCGGTGACCAGCTAAGATCTGATAACTACCTACCTACCTACATACATACATACATGCATACATAACAGTCTTCCAAATTACCTTTAATTCGTTGATCCATCATCCATTTTTGACCGTCTTTTGACAGAAAAGATTAGATGCCTGTCAGTGTCCACTTGAAAATTTCTGACCGGGAAAACCAAGAAGACGACTTTCTTCCGCCCTTGACACACACACACACACACACACACACACACAGACACACACACATTCATTCATGCCATGTCGATTAAACTCGGATTGAAACAAGCACTGTTCAGGTACGGCAATCAGTTACAAGACTAAATAAAAACGATAATGCATAGTTTTTAATACTTGGTGATAATTTTCACGTCCTTGTGGTATCACCCATTGATTCCAATTGTTGGTTGGCATTTCGTTTTCTATATCGCATAAAAACATTTTAAATCTACAATCAAATTACAGCACAGAGAATATCTTAAAACAGGTTTACGCATTTTAATCAGTTTATCATAGATTGATGGGGCCATTGCGTTTACGACTGCACAGCAAATGCAATACCTTACTGCCTTCTTTTGTGAAGCACATACAGCTTTGTTTTATGCCTTAGAGATTATTTTGAGGCACCTTAGTATTTTAGTATTTAAAAAATAACTGAGATTTAGCTCAGGTACCCTACTATCATGCTTTATTTTTCTCTTTTGCTACAAATTTCTGCTCAATCAAATATGCATGTTTTTTTATGTTGGCAAGGGAAAGGCATATATGGATTGCACGTGACAACAGACGCAGCTGTTAAACCTCACTGGTTGACAGAAAGGACCAAGGTGTTATGAAATAACAGGCACTGTTATGGTGAAAGATGAAGTGGTGCAATCATGTCGATATTTTAAATTAAAACGTCCAGTATCAAGGTGGACACGCTAAAACATCACCTTTTTTATTTGAGATATTTTAAAGGATCGAGCTACACAACGCCATGCTGTTTGTTGTTGTAAACTGCCCATCTTTCTATGGAAGCAAGTGTGAATGGTCCTCCTCTGGGAACCGTAGTCCGTTCCACATTACTTTGCACAGGTGACATTCGGCCCATATACTTAACCCAATACTCCGATTCACCCTTAACCTGTGCTTATCATATGGGTTCCGGTCTTTCATTCCTAGAACTACCATTCCTGTCACACCGCTCGGAACAGAAATGACGTACGCACAACCATCCGCCCGGTAATATTCTTTGATGATTTATACATGAATTTGACTACTGCGAGCCATAGGATAACAAGTGGAAGATAGCTGTGTATAGAAACACGCAGACAAACACGAAGAATTCAGTAAAAATATGATAAATTTCTCAACCACGAATGACCGCGATCACCTTGCCTTGGTTCTATTCATGTATGTCCAGGGTATCTTGCCGATACGACGCATTACCATAGAACCACTATGGGGTGCTGTTTAGATTTTTTTATTTACCTTCAGTACCCAATTCCCCCTTAATTTAACGCCTCAAGAACAATTCCAATGCTTGCCACAAATGCTATTAGCTGTAGCTACGCCTCTGGTTGCGCCTTGACCATTTGGACAACATGAAAGTTCGCCGCACCGCTTCAGTCCTCTTCAGCGCTACTTACTAAAAGGTCTACGTTACTGCATGACGAATGGATCCTATTGATATTTAAAGATGCTTGTCTTCCCTCGCGATTAACGCAATAGCCTTGAAGTGGCAGGGCACACAATACATCATTCAATTCTGATGGAGTTGAAAGGCATAGGCATTATTCAAATTCAGCAGTTCGTTCCAACCGCTGCCTGAACATTTTCTGTTCATATTTCTTTTGATGTTGTTCTTGTTATAAGTCATTGTCAGGTTTGGTCTGTGGCCGAGGTGTGACACAACTACAGGTAGGGATACATTGTAACAAGGTCTTATCTCCCGGACGCCCACAGTTAGCTTGTGTGGCAGTTGAAATATGGTTGCATTCTACGCGAGTTCTCCACTAAATATTTAACAGCGACTCAAATTTTGGATCTAAAATTTGATTGGTATAATTAGATTTAATTATTAAATATAATTATTATGTGAATTCTGCTGAGGGTGGACAAATTGAATTTAAAAAAAAAAAAATACAACAACTTTAGGTCACCTAAGCGACGTAGCAAGACAGTAAAGGAACCCGGTATGATGACTGAGCATGCGCAACCAGCTCAACTTTGACCCAAGCACATTAGGGCCATTCTCTAAAAGATTATTTTGGTTTTGGTCCGTCCCGACTGACATTCATTGCTATCGGTCCCCATCATGAATACGACAAAATCTACAACTGAACTATGTTTTACAAATATGTGAATTGAAAACAATGAAGAACGTGACTCATTACGTTACAATATGTGCAGCAACGAAGGAAATATCCCATACCAACCACCGCTCGTATAGTCATGCAAGTAACTGTTTATATACACTGATCATTATATTGTCTGGATATAAGCTTTAGTGCCGTGGTTATAACATATATCGTTAGGTCATAACTACTGTGAAGATGAATCAAATTATAAATAAAATATCTCAACGATATTTCTATTTCGACCTTCCAAGCCAGCTTGGTTTTCAAAATATTCAATTAAAAAACGCTAAATTTATATTTGTCGATAACAATTGCCCTACGATTTGCCTAGATGTTTCAAAACCATGCTTTGAAATGAGCGCAGACGCTCTGAACAAACATATCCCGCTTTCTCTCTTGCACATACTGGTAGTGAATATTTTCGGCATAGCACTTTGACAAAGAATTATGTCGTCAACCATTAACCCACGCCAGTGTCAAGCAGGTACCTTTATGTTAAGGTGCACGCATACGTACATACAAATTATATATGGCGCTCAATCAAATGGTAAAAATAGTCAGAACGAATTTGAATAGTTACACAAAATTCTCCAAGTTTCTGATTCTTCTAAAGCCACACGCTTCAACCCTGCCATCTATCGGTGTCGAAAGCAACTACGTGCGTGTATAGAGTGATAGAATTTGTTTCGATGACACATCGTTATACATAACTATATTTCTTATCTCTAAATATGCCCCTTATCAGTAATCACTTAAATAAACCAAGGTTAATAAAACTGACGTCCTCTATTAAAAAACTATTAAGTCTTCAACAAGGCATGATGGTGCTGTGACAATACATACCATGACTGACAGGTAATGAATAATTCAACAGTACGTTGCTGAACAAGCATTTTTTAATATGCCGATTAACTACAGGTACAATCGTGCTCTCCGTTTCTTGTGGAGAAACACTAGATCGTTCATAGAGGATTTCAACTTATGGCATTTCCAAGCCGCTTTTTACTCAGGAACAGCGTCAGTTTCAGCATGACCAAACCGGCTGGGCTGGTTACTACAATTATCTGAACACGATTATTTTCACAAGTAATTATATGTGTAAGAAAAAGGGGAAACCATAGGTAATTTCAAACAGCGTGGATAAAATAATTATATTAACAGGATGTAGGAGTCCATGTTCCTCCCTACCCAGGTTCTTTTAAAATTTCGCTTGTCACTGATGCATGGAAGAGGGAATATAACAACGACCTCACATCTTCAGTTCCAAATCTTAAGTCCCTTTATTATGTACAAAATGCAGACTTTGTACACACGTTATCTAGAGGGAATCTTTACGCATGCCACAGTGGCAGAAACTGATTTACATACTAATTGTTATGCAATAGTTAACAGGCGAGGGTTTCTAATTATCAGATTTAAGATATGCATGTGTCTCAGGCAAACCTACACAGAATGATAAATATTCATGCGAGACTGAGGGAAAGTGAATGATAATATGTTGACTTAATATGATAATGTAGTATGTAAATGGGTGAGTCTTCCACACGCCTTCAAGGGACTTTAACAAGAATGCAGCAAGTTGTCTCTAGTCTAGTCTGGATTTCGGAGCCGTCAGGTGGACATTTTAAAATTCCATGCACTTAGCGAGTGAAATTCAAGTGCATTCTTATAGAGTTATTACTTCTAAGATGGGGTAGCACTGTCTGACACCGACACCCTACAAAGTTAAGAATTTCTCTTAAAAGGCTGGAAGAAGAAAAGATTATCGCCTTGAATTGCGCTTGTAGCATTCCTGGATAACGATGAGGAACTTTGTACCAAAATATCCGCGGGTTGTTTAATGTGTGATCGTTGCACTACCCGCGGCCGGGTGTTTTAAGCATTGTTTGTTTCCCCTTTAGACTGGGTGTGCTACTAAAAACAGCGTAACATACTAGTATATAAGACAGATCTATCAATTACATCTCTTTCCGTTCTGCATGGAGCCCAAAACCTGCGCTTTTGTCACCAGAGTCAACTACAATTAAACTTGCCACGTGACTATCAAAATGACGTGCGTATTTATTTATTTGGAAATGACGACGCTGACACCAATCCTACCTGTTTGTGCATTTTACTCTACTCAAATTGCCCGGCCGTTATGCACCTAAGGAAGACAATTCTTATGCGTCGATCTCAAGTCTCAGAAATATTGTAAATCATTTCCTGTAAAAAGGCACATGTTTCAGTCTAATATTTCAGGCTACGCTATATAGCGTGCGTGATCCAAATTCATCTAAGCAAACTTCACTGGATGGTGTCTTCCCATCAATCTGACACCACGCTAACTGTCGAGAGCCTGAGTAACGTAATAGCATGTTCGAGGTAATACATGGAAATGCACAATCGATTTATTACTTCTTGCTTTTAAGCAATAGTGATACCATTCTACGGGTTGGAATTAGAAACAGCGGGAGCGACCCGACCAAGGCCAATTTCAATGTCATCAGAGCTTTGTCTTGTCTTTGTCCGATGTCATTCATAAGCCAACTAATATGCGCTTTACAAGTAATTTTAAGTGCCCATTATTTGTTTTGTTTGTCCATACACAGGCCTAACCAACTACCAGACTCGGCACCTAAGGATTCTGAATTAACCGGTAAATCGGACCACACTACCCGTTTTCAAGGTGTGTGTCAGATCNCGATATCTTCATCTAAAAACAGGATATCTTAAGAAATTGGTATTTGTGCTCAGCGTCGCAGAATCATTTTTTCTCAAACATCCAGTATTTGGAACCTTGTATTACAAAACGCCCGCAAGTGGATACCGGAGAATCAAACCAAAGGATGACATCGCAAACCATAATGCACATGCAGTTGTCCCAAAACAGTTACTGAAACTCTTAAGTGAGAAGTTAATACGTCAAGATGAAACACTTAATCAGTTAAGTGTTTATCACCAAATATGTTGAAATGGATTATTTTCGTAGAAACCCAACCTGCCACGCCGATGATGCAATGAATACATGATGATGCTCTTGATAAAGTGATTTCTTGAGGAAGAATCCATAAACAGAGACGACATAGGCTTGGTGAAATGAAATGCCTCTTAATATAAAACTTGACTACCGAAATAGGAATGCAGATGTGTCTTAATATGATTTTAAAATAATGCCAAAGGCAGATATTCTTCAAAATCCAATGGTTTTATAATTAGTCGAGTGACAACGTTCCTATGACAGACAATTCTTCTTTTATAACACCCTTTTAAGTACACCGAAAAGGAATTCAGTTTCCCCACCGTGCCGTGATCAAACGCTTCCTTTTGGTTTAAAATACCCAAACTTCACATTGGTTCTACTGCATGTAGTGAGCTAGTGCTCTAAGGCATATTTTTACCGGTAAACACTCCGAGTAAACAACATGAAATACGTTAGTCTTCGTCTAAAGTGTGAACAGTATTTCAGATCCGTGTAAGACAACTCCTATACTTTGCGTATGTGTCAAACAGAATAAATGTTTACGGCTACACCCCCGTGTATGCTAGTATACTCAAGAAGGGGACATCTTTATATAATTGTGTCGGTTAACCGAACCAAACCGAACAAAGGCACGCTGAGGTGAAACATGCACTTCACTTATGACAGTTACAGTTGTGAAAACAGCGCTATTCGTTCGATGTCCAAAAAGAAGATCACCCAGCCATGGAAAGTATCATGAGTGAAGAGGATATTCATGAGCAGTTATGCAGAACACGGTTTGCTTACTAATCCACATTAAGATCAAACCGGATTCCACAAATTCGATTCTGATATATGTAATATACATGTATTTAACGGTAGGATTAGATGTTGGATACCGTTGGCGGTGACCAGCTAAGATCTGATAACTACCTACCTACCTACCTACATACATACATACATACATGCATACATAACAGTCTTCCAAATTACCTTTAATTTGTTGATCCATCATCCATTTTTGACTGTCTTTTGACAGAAAAGATTAGATGCCCGTCAGTGTCCGCTTGAAAATTTCTGACCGGGAAAACCAAGAAGACGGCTTTCTTCCGCCCTTGACACACACACACACACATACACACACACACACACACATTCATTCATTCATGTCATGTCGATTAAACTCGGATTGAAACAAGCACTGTTCAGGTACGGCAATCAGTTACAAGACTAAATAAAAACGATAATGCATAGTTTTTAATACTTGGTGATAATTTTCACGTCCTTGTGGTATCACCCATTGATTCCAATCGTTGGTTGGTATTTCGTTTTCTATATCGCATAAAAAAACCTTTTAAATCTACAATCAAATTACAGCACAGAGAATATCTTAAAACAGGTTTACCCATTTTAATCAGTTTATCATAGATTGATGGGGCCATTGCGTTTACGACTGCACAGCAAATGCAATACCTTACTGCCTTCTTTTGTAAAGTACATACAGCTTTGTTTTATGCCTTAGAGATTATTTTGAGGCACCTTAGTATTTTAGTATTTAAAAATAACTGAGATTTAGCTCAGGTACCCTACTATCATGCTTTATTTTTCTCTTTTACTTCACATTTTTGTTTATCTCTGCTCAATCAATGCTCTATGCTCGCAAGGGAAAGGCATATATGGATTGCACGTGACAACAGACGCAGCTGTTAAACCTCACTGGTTGACAGAAAGGACCTAGGTGTTATGAAATAACAGGCACTGTGATGGTGAAAGATGAAGTGGTGCAATCATGTCGATATCTTAAATTAAAACGTCCAGTATCAAGGTGGACATGCTAAAACATCTGCTTTTTTATTTGAGATATTTTAAAGGATCGAGCTACACAACGCCATGCTGTTTGTTGTTGTAAATCTTTCTATGGAAGTAAGTGTGAATGGTCTTCCGCTGGGAACCGTAGTCCGTTCCACATTACTTTGCACAGGTGACATTCGGCCCATATACTTAACCCAATACTCCGATTCACCCTTAACCTGTGCTTATCATATGGGTTCCGGTCTTTCATTCCTAGAACTACCATTCCTGTCACACCGCTCGGAACAGAAATGACGTACGCACAACCATCCGCCCGGTAATATTCTTTGATGATTTATACATGAATTTGACTACTGCGAGCCATAGGATAACAAGTGGAAGATAGCTGTGTATAGAAACACGCAGACCAACACGAAGAATTCAGTAAAAATATGATAAATTTCTCAACCACGAATGACCGCGATCACCTTGCCTTGGTTCTATTCATGTATGTCCAGGGTATCTTGCCGATACGACGCATTACCATAGAACCACTATGGGGTGCTGTTTAGATTTTTTTTATTTACCTTCAGTACCCAATGCCCCCTTAATTTAACGCCTCAAGAACAATTCCAATGCTTGCCACAAATGCTATTAGCTGTAGCTACGCCCCTGGTTGCGCCTTGACCATTTGGACAACATGAAAGTTCGCCGCACTGCTTCAGTCCTCTTCAGCGCTACTTACTAAAAGGTCTACGTTACTGCATGACGAATGGATCCTATTGATATTTAAAGATGCTTGTCTTCCCTCGCGATTAACGCAATAGCCTTGAAGTGGCAGGGCACACAATACATCATTCAATTCTGATGGAGTTGAAAGGCATAGACATTATTCAAATTCAGCAGTTCGTTCCGACCGCTGCCTGAACATTTTCTGTTCATATTTCTTTTGATGTTGTTCTTGTTATAAGTCATTGTCAGGTTTGGTCTGTGGTCGAGGTGTGACACAACTACAGGTAGGGATACAAGGTCTTATCTCCCGGACGCCCACAGTTAGCTTGTGTGGCAGTTGAAATATGGTTGCATTCTACGCGAGTTCTCCACTACATATTTAACAGCGACTCAAATTTTGGATCTAAAATTTGATTGGTTTAATTAGATTTAATTATTAAATATAATTATTATGTGAATTCTGCTGAAGGTGGACAAATTGAATTTTTAAAAAAAAAATACAACAACTTTAGGTCACCTAAGCGACGTAGCAAGACAGTAAAGGAACCCGGTATGATGACTGAGCATGCGCAACCAGCTCAACTTTGACCCAAGCACATTAGGGCCATTCTCTAAAAGATTATTTTGGTTTTGGTCCGTCCCGACTGACATTCATTGCTATCGGTCCCCATCATGAATACGACAAAATCTACAACTGAACTATATTTTACAAATATGTGAATTGAAAACAATGAAGAACGTGACTCATTACGTTACAATATGTGCAGCAATGAAAGAAATATCCCATACCAACCACCGCTCGTATAGTCATGCAAAGTAACTGTTTATATACACTGATCATTATATTGTCTGGATATAAGCTTTAGTGCTGTGGTTATAACATATATCGTTAGGTCATACCTACTGTGAAGATGAATCAAATTATAAATAAAATATCTCAACGATATTTCTATTTCGACCTTCCAAGCCAGCTTGGTCTTCAAAATGTTCAATTAAAAAACGCTAAATTTATATTTGTCGATATCAATTGCCCTACGATTTGCCTAGATGTTTCAAAACCATGCTTTAAAATGAGCGCAGACGCTCTGAACAAACATATCCCGCTTTCTCTCTTGCACATACTGGTAGTGAATATTTTCGGCATAGCACTTTGACAAAGAATTATGTCGTCAACCATTAACCCACGCCAGTGTCACGCATGCAGGTACCTTTATGTTAAGGTGCACGCATACGTACATACAAATTATACATGGCGCTCAATCAACTGGTTAAAATAGTCAGAACGAATTTGAATAGTTACACAAAATTCTCCAAGTTTCTGATTCTTGTAAAGCCACACGCTTCAAGCCTGCCATCTATCGGTGTCGAAAGCAACTACGTGCGTGTATAGAGTGATAGAATTTGTTACGATGACACATCGTTATACATAACTATATTTTTTATCTCTAAATATGCCCCTTATCAGTAATCACTTAAATAAACCAAGGTTAATAAAACTGACGTCCTCTATTAAGTCTTCAACAAGGCATGATGGTGCTGTGACAATACATACCATGACTGACAGCCAGTGACAGGTAATGAATAATTCAATAGTACGTTGCTGAACAAGCATTTTTTTAATATGCCGATTAACTACAGGTACAATCGTGCTCTCCGTTTCTTGTGGAGAAACAGTATATCGTTCATAGAGGATTTCAACTTATGGCATTCCCAAGCCGCTTTTTACGCAGGAACAGCGTCAGTTTCAGCATGACCAAACCCGTTGGGCTGGTTACTACAATTATCTGAACTCGATTACTTTCACAAGTAATATGTGTACGAAAATGGGGAAACCATAGGTAATTTCAAACAGCGTGGATAAAATAATTATATTAACAGGATGTAGGAGTCCATGTTCCTCCCTACCCAGGTTCTTTTAAAATTTCGCTTGTCACTGATGCATGGAAGAGGGAATATAACAACGACCTCACATCTTCAGTTCCAAATCTAAAGTCCCTTTATTATGTACAAAATGCAGACTTTGTACACACGTTATCTAGAGGGAATCTATACGCATGCCACAGTGGCAGCAACTGATTTACATACTAATTGTTATGCAATAGTTAACAGGCGAGGGTTTCTAATTATCAGATTTAAGATATGCATGTGTCTCAGGCAAACCTACACAGAATGATAAATATTCATGCGAGACTGAGGGAAAGTGAATGATAATATGTTGACTTAATATGATAATGTAGTATGTAAACGGGTGAGTCTTCCACACGCCTTCAAAGGACTTTAACAAGAATGCAGCAAGTTGTCTCTAGTCTAGTCTGGATTTCGGAGCCGTCAGGTGGACATTTTAAAATTTCATGCATCTAGCGAGTGAAATTCAAGTGCATTTTTATAGAGTTATTGCTTCTAAGATGGGGTAGCACTGTCTGACACCGACACCCTACAAAGTTAAGAATTTCTCTTAAAAGGCTGGAAGAAGAAAAGATTATCGCCTTGAATTGCGCTTGTAGCATTCCTAGATAACGATGAGGAACTTTGTACCAAAATATCCGCGGGTTGTTTAATGTGTGATCGTTGCACTACCCGCGGCCGGGTGTTTTAAGCACTGTTTGTTTCCCCTTTAGACTGGGTGTGCTACTAAAAACAGCGTAACATACTAGTATATAAGACAGATCTATAAATCACATCTCTTTCCGTTCTGCATGGAGCCCAAAACCTGCGCTTTTGTCACCAGAGTCAACTACAATTAAACTTGCCACGTGACTATCAAAATGACGTGCGTATTTTTTATTTGGAAATGACGACGCTGACACCAATCCTACCTGTTTGTGCATTTTACTCTACTCAAATTCCCCGGCCGTTATGCACCTAATGAAGACAATTCTTATGCGTCGATCTCAAGTCTCAGAAATATTGTAAATCATTTCCTGTACAAAAGGCACATGTTTCAGTCTAATATTTCAGTCTACGCTATATAGCGTGCGTGATCCAAATTCATCTAAGCAAACTTCACTGGATGGTGTCTTCCCATCAGTCTGACACCACGCTAGCTGTCGAGAGCCTGAGTAACGTAATAGCATGTTCGAGGTAATACATGGAAATGTACAATCGATTTATTACTTCTTGCTTTTAAGCAATAGTGATACCATTCTACGGGTTGGAATTAGAAACAGCGGGAGCGACCCGACCAAGGCCAATTTCAATGTCATCAGAGCTTTGTCTTGTCTTTGTCCGATGTCATTCAAAAGCCAACTAATATGCGCTTTACAAGTAATTTTAAGTGCCCATTATTTGTTTTGTTTGTCCATACACAGGCCTAACCAACTACCAGACTCGGCACCTAAGGATTCTGAATTAACCGGTAAATCGGACCACACTACCCGTTTTCAAGGTGTGTGTCAGATCGCATATCGGAGTATCATACCCTAGAACAAATTTTGTAGGACGACTGCGGGCTCATCCACGCTCGGCTGAACGACCTTAAACTGTACTCTTACTTTAGACCACAGTGGAAGTAAAGAACAGAAGACTCAGATGTGGTGTAACTCGCGTAACCACACTTCTCGCAAGAATGCGTTAATAACCCGCTAATGGACCCGTGGTCTAAATAAGATAGACCCCTCGTCAGACGAGGGGTCTATCTATTACTTAGAGTACTCTATTTCATTGTCTCTATGGGGGTATATGGGGACTTTACGACATTCGGTTTGAATGTTTTAACCACTTTTGATAGGGCTTTTTTGCATTGTATTAGATTGATGTGGCAGTCTAAGGTTCATCTAGGTGGCTTTCAAATTTATGCCCTCGGTTTTAAAATCATATAGTGATTAAATACGACAGTCGTTTACTATATAATCAAGGTGACAGCCGAGCGTGGGCTTATCCTGTCGGTGTTCTGACTGATACTCCGAAATGCGATCTGACACACACCTTGAAAACGGGTAGTGTGGTCCGATATACCGGTTAATTCTGGATCCTTAGGTGCCGAGTCTGGTAGTTGGTTAGGCCTGATACATGTTACACCAATCCCTTCCCCCTTATCATTATTTAACAAAATGTTCCTTACTTTGGTATAGATACAAAGATCGTTATTTATGCAGTAGCAAAACGTTTGTAAAGCTTACGTCAACCCGAAGAAAGGCCTTCAGACTCAGTACATGTTCTTAATAGATAATAAAACTACCTACCGTGTTCCCTCTAGTCGCCTTTCATAAAAGCCCTACATAAGAAAAAGCTATTTGTTCGTGAACCTATTTAATAATGCTACCGCTTTGCAGTAGTTACATAACCGACTACCGGAATATAACGAGTGTAAGCACACTCTTTTATATATTATTTCTAATTTTATTCTCATCTTATTTTATCCTGCTTAACTTTTTATCTAACTAACTTATTTATCTAACTATCTAACTATCTTTTCATTTATATCTCCGTTTTTTATGTCATATACTGTTAAACAAGATTTAGAAAATGTCATAAATGAAAATTATCAAACACAAGCCGAAAAACTTTTATACCGTCAGCTTACGCTAAAGTTGGCCGTTGATAATTTTTATTTATGATCCAACTACCAAGCTAATAAACATTGAGAAAATAGTTGTAAATAGCAATTTCCCTTAGCAAAATGAAAAATTTGCGGCAATTAGTTTGCAGGAGTTTGCACGAAAAGTTATTACTGCTAATTTGTTGCCTTATTGCAAAGTTGCAAAAGGGAATTGCAGTTTGCAATTTGCAACTGGCCTCATATTTTGCTAAGGGTTGCCATTGTCAGATACACGTTTATAACGCAGAATATGACAATTTCATCTGACTGAACCCGAAATTCATTTTATTACGTTTTTTATTAATGTTATTGCAAATCTTTTGTATATTGTTATTCACTGGATGAATATTCTAAATCCATAAATATCCATAAATATTTTTTCAGGCAAAACGCCAAAAAGAAATAGTACTGACTTTACCAAAAGAAGTTCTGTTTTCAATCAAATAAAACGTACCTTAAGATTTCCGCAGAATATATTTTTGACATCTCTTTTCGATGCAAGCAATGTGATTTTCAAACGGAAAGGAGCTCTCTGACGACGCGCTGGTTCTTTTATTGACCGAAAGAGTGACGTAGAAGAATGTTGAAATAGCATAACGAACAAAACGACCCCACCACTACAGGACCGTCGTCACAAAAGCGTAAACTGTGTCGGAGAGCCTTTATGAACATCTAACCACGTGCTGAGTATTCATCATCGATGTCTGTCGTGTTTAATCTTCACGCCTTTCTTGTTGACATGCGATTGATGTGAGTGAGCATTTAGTCATTTTTAAAGTGATGTTGTAATATCCCTGCTGACGAAAAAAAATGTGTAAATACAATAGGCGGCGCAGAATAAGTGTTTGAGACACGTTACAACAGGACGTTTGAAAAAGTTCTTTTTGCATGCAAGTGTAGGTATAGTAGGTAAGCACCAGAAAATTATTAAAACAATTCAGGAAAATATTCATTTCAGTGATGCTTTGTCTTATCCACCAAGTGCCGTCACCTTTTGTAAGATGGTCACACAAAAAACAAAACAAACAAAAAAAAACAAGAGACCAAAATACCAAAGAGGCAGTGTTGCACATGGTGAACCATGTGAAGCAAATTACGGAGACAAGGAATAAGAAGGAATGGAAAAATACTGAACACATTGCTGGGCACGCAGTAGCGCAAACAGGAGACCACAGTGGACTACGCTCCAACTTACCTCGGGAGGTTTTCCTTTTCCCTATACTCCCTCCACACACACGTGTAACAACTGAAACAAGACTAAGCCGTTTTTCTTCTTTCCCTTTTTTTTGCCATTACTGTGCCGTAAACACAAGAGTTAAATTAAGCACTATTAAACATTTGCGTCGCTTCGCTCGACAAAATTCCATCATTGTCCCCCCCTCCCAACCCCTTGGCAAAAATTCAAAATCAACCAGTGCATGCACATGATACCGACAGGGGGGGGGGGGTCGTTATACCAGCAAAGCGTGGATTAAAACATACTGATAACATCCTGCCCAGCACGCTTTTTCTGTGTCATACCTCACGTGCGTTACTAATGGCCAGACGCATAAAGTGCGAGAGCGTAAAGCTAATTTCAAACGACCAATCTTATTATTTAATCTCCGTATCGATACGATCCATGCCCAAGGCTGACCAATACCGTACAATCTGATACGGCGAACATGACTGACGCTTGGCGTATTTCTAGATTAAACCCTATTATACGTAGACTTCTCGAAAAGGCTGACCAATACCGCACAATCTGATACGGCGAACATGACTGACGCTTGGCGTATTTCTAGATTAAACTCCGATTAAAAAGGGAGGTCAGACGCCCCCCACCCAGACTATTTCTCAGTCGCCTAGCCTGTTTTCAGTGTTAACAGTCATAACATTGCTTGACCCCCCCCCCCCCCCCCCCCCCCCCCC
>NW_019776055.1:0-38411 GCF_001039355.2 Lingula anatina | reverse complement strand
CCCCCCCCCCCCGACCCTTTTCCCGTCCCCTCGCCCTTTTTTCATTTTTACAACTTTAAAATTTTCTTTGCCCCCCCCCCCCCCCCCCCCCCGTTTCGTGATAATTTACTCTTAGTTGTTGAAGACTTTTGTCCAGTCAGCATTTTCTAGTTATAATTCTTAACGCATATTAGTAATGTATTGATTTCATATCTTAAGCTTGATCTTTGTATTTTCGTATTTGCCTGCTTGCAGACTGACCAGGTAAGCATATATGGATCGTCATTTATATCTAGGAAATTTGCCATATATTTATGCTGTGAAGCTCTCGTGCATACATGGTTGAAAACCGAGGTCAATTTATGAAAAATCGCTATATTTCAATGGGAAAGTACATGTAATACATAATGTACTTATTTTATTTACACATGTATTTATACTTTTCAGTTTTATGATCATTTTCCACCGCTATTTGTATCAAGACAAATCTTCGGCCATTGAGATTATTTATTACGACAAGATAGTGTCCGTATGTTTATACACATTCTGTCGCATCGCATCTCACATTTGTGCTTGTTCACATAGCCGCTCACAAAAGATGTCAAGATAAATGAAAAGACAGAGTGATAGCTGACGAGCGTAAATTGAAAAAAAAGAGAAGAAGCGGGTGTGTGATACGAGAAGCGACAAAGTGTAAAGCTGGACTTGCAAATTAGACTGTCCAGGCGTAATAAATACTCTCCAGGGTGGACGATGTGCTTTCATACCTCACTGACCGGTGTGTACTCACCAGAGATGAATAGAAAGAAACGTAGAGGCAGCTCTACTATATTTGCTATGAACATCTTTATGAGATGCTTTGATACATTGTACATACAAAGTGTGTTAAGATAAATGAATATCATTAAGAAGAAAATGGAGAATGTTTAATTACTAATACACGGAAGAAGATGGATTGGAAAACAAGTTAATGTACAATACAAATTGAACTAGTTGTAAGGAAAATGAGTAAGCACACGGATATAGTGTGAAATGCTCGGTAGACTCCCCACAAAAGATATAAAAGAGAAGGAGTGGGGAAAAACGAGGGAGAATACTTGCACACTTAAGTAAGCGATGAACGGAGTAAGAAAGGACAAAAGAGCGGGAGAGACCATAGGACCCAAACTCACTTCTCATTCGGTTTTTGGGACACTCTCTTGAATGTGCCTCACTCCTCTTTAATGTCAACAGATAAGTGTTGTGAATGAGTCACTTGCTCCTTTCATTTAAGGTATAGATAAAGTACGAGGCGCTGAGCTTTACGAGAAATAGAGCAGATAATTGGCGAGGTAAAGCATAGTAAAGGTCAGCGCCGAGTGCATTCGTGGATGACGTGACTTTACACGAAATAAAGCACGGCGCGACCTATTGTCCTTTGACAGGAGAATGCTTTAATGTTTGTTTCGGTTACGTGTTTACAACTTCCCGAACTTGTGTCATCCAAATACTTAAAAAGCTGACATAGTAGGTTCGTAACTTTGATGGCGGCATAATTTCAATGTGTTTAGTGCAGGTCATTTGGTAGCTCTTACATGTACCTTAATAATGTGTGTGCATGCGCTCGTTTAAGTGTGTGGGCCTACCCATGGTTACTTGCAGAGAAATAAACATTTGCTGCCGACCGTAATTAATCCATTTACTTGTAAGTTGTTTTTTATTTAAAGTTGTTTTTGGTAGCACAATCATTCTAAAGAGAAAAAAGAAATGATAACTTAACCACCCGCATGTATAGGGTAGTGCAACGATCACACAGCCTACCAAGATCCTAAACGTTATCTCAGAATACTACAAGCGATAACATTTTTCATCTTCGAACGTTTTAGGAAAATTCTTAATTACATGTACCTTTGGGATCAGTGTCGGACGGTGCTGTACCGTCTTAAAATATAAATGCGACCAACGAGAGTACAAGTCAATAGAGATAGGGTCGCATATCTTTTTTATTAGAGGCCAGAATATGTTTTATTATTTTATCAATAACGAGTGATAGTATTACTTTATTTTTAAACATAGTGTACAGTAATAGGCCTCGAAACAAGTTTGAAGCATCAGTTGTTTATGTAAGGCAATTATACTCGTAACTTATTCGCCCTGTTACCGTCGAGGGCCTTAAATAGAGTTAAACATGAACAGTTTATGATTCGCATTTTTGTTCAAATATGTTTTCATTCTGTCAGTTTTTCCCCAATGAAAGAAAAAAATTCGTTTTGTCACAACAGATGTTGATCTATGACCTTTACGTAATATATTGTTCACTCACGTAAACTGATTGTTTTGGTGGGGCTGTCATGTGCCAGAATGGCTACAAAGGACCTTATTAGGCCCGCTGTTATCCATGGAAGGCATGTCTGATTATTTTTGTGATGGAAGCAAGAACCGTGACCAGATTGTTTAAAATGCGTAGCATTTTTGGATATGAAGCCAGTACCTAGTGACACCCAAGGATTTTGTTTCCAACATGGCCGCAAAAAAAATGTATCTATGTCTTCATGGCTTAATGTGATTTCAATAGTTCATATGGTCATGGTTTGTGTATTGATTTGCTGTCGCTAATAATGAATACATTTACAAGTGTCAAAAACAAACAAGCAAATCAATTGACTACTTTTTTAATTAATAAGATGGATAAATGAAATGATAATTGAATCTAAGAAAAATTGAATAGATTTACGCTAAAATATCTTCCAATGCCTTTGCATAAGGAAGTCGCCGTAACTTACAGATACAGGACAACGCCTAGGAAAGCAAGTGGACACAGGTGTCCCGTCAGAACGTCTCTGTTAGACTCTGTCGTTCCAAAAAAAGTTCATTTGTCTGGTAGATATACATGGATTGTTGAATTTATAATTCCATGGACAGTTTGTTATCTAATTACTTTCATACCGTCATAGACTCTTTCGTGCCTAGACTTCGGTCTCTCATATCTAGCGTGTAGATTCGACCGTTACATGGGCGCTAAAATTGGAAAGACTTCATGTATGTATACTGAATTTTAAAACACACGGTGCGTTCATCTATGTACCTAGAACCCATAAAACGATTTGTTTCGCCTAGAATACAGGCAAAAGACAGGTTATTTATTTTTTCATGACAAATCCCAGTATACACGAAATGTAACATCCTTGATATAATTCTCCCAAGGGTATTCCTTAGATTTATTCGGGGGAACATATTACGGAATATTAAAAAAATGCATGAAAAACGGGTGTACCTATGTAAGTCGGCTTGCGTGCAAATAAGCTATTGTTTAGGTTCTGGAATTTTTTTTCAAACAAATGGTAGATATTAAGGGTGAAACTTAAGTTCATACATGCTTCCCAGTAGCTGCGCTGTCTAATTAATTAAAGTTAATAAACTGTTGATCATATAAAAGACAGCGCAATTTTTTAAAATTAATTAATCAAAATTAAAATTGTGTTCTCTATAAAAAATGAATTAACGATAACTTTCAATTCGTTGATACATCAATACAAACTTATGTTACTGTACGTTTTTCAATTTAAATTCAACGTTGAAATCTCATTTACAGAGCAAATGTTGAGTAAGCACCAAGCAAATATTGAGCAATCATGTGATAATGACGTCAGATTTCACGAAACAAACGTGTGGTGCTAGTATATATCTGAAGTATTGCGCAAGCGCTGTCATGCCTTGTCTGGCGCATTATGCTCATGGCTACAGGTATGAATGACACACAACTCTGAGTGCGATCAATGTTCAAGGCCAGACAGATCAAATCACTCACCTGGAAATGTACACACTACTTATCTTTTGTTCAGAAATACACACGTCATGAAAATGATGCCAGTTTACGATGTTGAAATAGATAGAAGGCAAAGCAGTTAACTGTAATTAATTCTCTTTTAAATCTTATTCCATTTTAACACACATTTAATGTATTGCAAAGATAGTACAATAAACCCTTACTACAGTATTATTATTATTAGTAGTAGTAGTAGTAATAGTAGTAGTAGTAGTAGTAATAGTAGTAGAAATAGCAGTAAGAGTGGGTGTAGGGGTAGTATTAGTAGTACAAAATGCAAGAAAATTGCACATTGTATATTTGGGTTCAAATATCAACGAAGAAGCAATGTCGTTGTATCTAAATCTATTCAACATCGAATCTACATCGATCACAACTCTGAACAGTCATCGTGAAAATAAAACGTTTCTTTTTGTTGTTGTTGTTGCTGTTATTGTTGATCAACATCCCCACCAAATTTCATAGCAAAAAAGAGATTACTTAGCAGCCTGAGGTGGGTGGGGTAGCAAGCACCACCACGCCCTATTTTAATGTACTAGATCCACTAATTGACACTGTGCATATCGACTTATGCTCAAACCACTGATAAGAACAAGTATGTATCAAGGCACTTTTTTCATTGATACTTAAAGATGGGCCAACCTACTTATAATGACACTGAGATTTTTTTTCTAAAGGGTCAAGTGACCTTCCACCGACAGGTCCCAATTTAAAACATGTATTACAGAAAAGCTTTTATATAATCCAAAGGTCTTTTTGTCTGCACGCAAAATCCGCATAGCATTCCTGCGAACTGTCCCCATATTATATACTGGAACAGGCTGTTGCGACATCCCCTTTTTCCCAATTATTATAAAGTACTTGTTGCAGTTTCAAGGTTAAATCTTGGTTTTAAAAAAATTCACGCTGGTACGGGCAGTTGGAGAGGTCTCTGAGACACGGCGAATCTCGTGAGAATTCCATGTGAAATAAAAGACAGATACTAACAGGCTGCGTATATGTATGATGTATAAGGACAAATCAGGTAAGATATAATGACAGCTAATTTCAGGGTTAATGACAAAGCGGTCACGTGTCCGCCCCTCAAATTCTGCAATACACCCTTCTCCCCCTATACCTGCCAAAAAATCATTAACATTTTTCCATCATTGAAAACTACATATTGCAGTAAAATTGTGCCCATCTGCTTTTCACCACTTACTGGTACATAATGACCTATCTGAACCTAATCTCTAAATTTAATAGTTTTAATGAATCTATCCAGATATTAACTCTGGAAAACATACGGACAATCCGTCGCTATTTTTCGTCATGATATGTTACAAAATATTTCACAGATACAAGCTATGTGAGTTTGATCTTGCACGTGACAATAACCTTGAAATCGTATCACTTTATCTGCGCTACTACTGTCACGTGACGTTCGTGAATTCCCTTGGAATGGCGAAAATCTTATCGGTGTGTTTTATTGTAATGTATTTGAGATGTATTTCAGAAACCTAAACTTAGGCTTCGTTCACATGCAATGTCTATTTTCTAAATTCTATTTTCTATTCGCGGTATGTCTTATGATAATGGTCTGTGACCTGAATATCCTGCGGCGTAATTACTGGCAGCGCGAGCCAGTTACTATAAGTTACTATAAGTAACTGGCTCGCGCTGCCAGTAATTACGCGGCGGGATATTCAGGGCACAGACCGTGATAATAAGATAGCGCGAATAGAAAATAGAATTTAGAAAATAGACATTGCATGTGAATGAAGCCTTATTTAACAAAGGCTTCATTCACATGGAAAGTCTATTTTCTAAAATATATTTTCTATTCGCGGTATCTTATGATCAAGGTCTGTGCCCTGAATATCCCGCGGCGTAATTGTTGGCAGCGCGAGCCAGTTACGTATACAAAGCTGTTATTAATTCTCGGCTGTGCTCGCATTCTATAAAATCTCATCCTCCGTTGCCGCATCGCTTGCCATCGGATCATGATCACTTCCTACTGCGCATGCGTCAAGGTATCAGAATCTCCTCCGAGCACAGCCGAGAATTAATTTCAGCTTGGTATTAAGTAACTGGCTCGCGCTGCCAGTAATTACGCCGCGGGATATTCAGGGCACAGACCGTGATCACAAGACATACCGCGAATAGAAAATAGAATTTAGAAAATAGACTTTCCATGTGAATGAAGCCAAAGTGACAAATAAAATAAATTTAACAAAATAAGGATATGTGCCCGAATGATCCATAACTAACATGAAAAGGAATGAGGATTTTACAAATGTTTTTTTTTAGTTAATGTTCCTTTGACCTGTAAAAAAACTACGGAAACTTTCACACCTAGAATGACCCTCAATCGGTAGCGTGCTGTTCACGCATGCGTAAAACCGAGGTGCCACTTACCTAATTTAGTGACGACTCCTAACCTTGATCCTGGCACAATTATCTCTGACGTGCACCTTGTGTGTAAACTATTTCAGAGGTGTGGGTATTGCTAGAATGTTATTGTTTGTGTTGTTGGAAATGCGGAAGTTGTTTATTTTGAAAAAAGGTGAACCCTTCGTGGCATGACGCAAATGCATGTTAGTTTTTTTTTTTTTTTTTTTTTTTTTTGCGTCATTTCAAAGTTTTCTTGTATGTTACAGAGTGAATTAAGGAACTTTATGGATATAAGCTCAAATGCCACTATTTTTTACGGCTTATAAAAGAAATAGAGAAAACGGAAAAAAGAACACATATCAAAAACAATTTGATATTCTTATGAGAATTTGAGTCCTTTATGTACTTGAAAACGTCGCGAACACCGAGGAAGGTAGATGGTTTCAGAAAAAGAAACTGCTCAGCTAATTTGTAAGACGAACGCCTGCGTGGTTGAATTTTCTATATATCTTATTGACTTCTGTCACTTGTAATTTCCATCTACACGCAAAGCAGTTACTTGACCCTAGGTTACACTTGCCAAGGGCACTTTACGATGGAAACGTATTCGGTTTTTATATGCGACTTTCTTTTCATCGTAAGTGGCTACGGCCTACGGCGAGTATGATTTCATTATATACGAGCGCCATGTCATTTTTCCCATTGGACCATACTGTCAGTTCGGGATTTTTTTTTTTTTTTTTTTTTTTTTTTTTTTTTTTTTGTCGTTGAAAAGTGATTTTACGGAGACCTGTCTACCTCAGTGTAATTGCCGTAACCTTCCTGACTGATTGATGCTTTGTGTTTTTAGCACCCATGTGGCCCAAATAAGGAGACACGCTGTTTCAAATACATACAAATTAAAGTGACTAGGTTTTAAACATATTAAATACTGTTATGCCTCCTAAAACCACCATAGGGGTAAGGGAAAGGGGACCAAAAAGACCAATAACAGGCTAGGTCCACCCATAACATCGTACTACGATCACCACTAATCTACCGAGAAATGCCGGTTGGGAACTGTGCAGATATTGCTACGGCCTACTGGCTTACGATTTAAAAAAATGTCAAAAGCTTCAATACGACAAACTGTAGATTCAGGGACTTTTGTAGGCCTGCCACATATAAGATACCAAAAATGACCAGGACGTTCAATGGAGTAAATGGAATTGTGTTTTGTACGTGTCACTTTTGATCAGTCAACCCCTCGGTAATCTTAGTTAGGTTGGTTTAACATGTACACAATAAAACGCATTTTTAAAAATCGACCACCATGTTTTAACGTCCTGTGAACCACCTGTCAACGACCTGGGCAGTCACTAAGCCTTATTGGGCCTCCAACGGCCTTGAGAGACCCAAGGGATGTCTTCCTGTGTGAAAGTAGCAATGTAATTTTTCTGCGGGTATTATAAAAAGTAATGTTGACATTGTTTTGGTCCTGACTTACATGATTGAAGAAGCACCAGTTTACACAAATATTTCTTCATCACGAATAGCTTTTGGCAAGGGTGCGTTACTTCTTGTCACAACACGATCTTTCAAGGTCTTAGGCTACATGTACAAGATATGTGATTAATGATCCAGGTCATCAAATAAATGCGCTCAATAGGGCATGGTTCTTATGAAGCTTGACGCTGTATAGTATAATAAATTCCATGCTGAATAAAACCTAGATTAACTGACGATGCAGTTTTCATATCCCCCTAAATAATAGTTAGTTTAATATAAGGTTTAGTGTAGCCTATTCTAGTTGAATTAGTTTTTTTTTTTTTTTAATTATCCCTATATTGATCTTTATTGAGTAGTACATGTACTTTCCCTGCTTTAGTCTAGACATTAAATAATGTATATCAAACTGTATATGGTAATCACTCTGCGGATTACTTCTTGTATTTGTATTTGATCATGCCCGGATGTAGGGCGATTGTCAATAAACTTCTGATTCTGATTCTATATATATAGCTCAATACTGTGTAGTATAATGATAAATATATGGTAAGTATAGGTATGTAGCAAAACTTTGCCATTGGTATACGCGTAAGTGAAAACCCACTAAAAAGTCTCTAGCACAACTGAAGTCTGCAAATTCATCAGTCACGCGTCAAACGCCACTTTAAGTTGTCAACTGACCTTACACGTGTGTCGTGTTGTTGGGGAAAAGACATTTCTTTGTACGACAAGCAACTGGGTGTAATATAAAGGGACAGCAGACCATCGTTGCATAACTACAAATCAAAGGTGATGTCGCCTGGGTGTTAGCCAGTTATTCCGGTGAACGACCCGCTAATGTGAAAGCGCTAAAACAAAGACGCACTTTGTTTGAACAAGGATTCAACATGTCGCAATAATATGTAATCCTAGGTTTGAATAAACTGGAATAATATAACCTTCAATTGCTACGTAATTGAAAAAATATCGAAAATGATAAACAAAAACTGATTCGCTTTTCATGAATTCAACCGTTTCTTTTTTCACCCTCCAGTTTATGACAAAAAGATCTTCAGGATGAAATGAGAAATGGTTACAATTATGATAACACCGTCTTCGAGTGGCGATAAAAACAGAAAACAAAAGCAAAGAAGTTAAAACCAGTACTTACAGTGGCAAACGCATTGTGAAGTTCCTTTCTTTTGCTTGCTAATGTTTTTTCTTATCATTTATAACATGGAAAACGGTAAAATAATGCTGCTCACTCCAGTCGCTAGAGACCAAAGTGGGTCTTGGACAAGGGTATCAGCTTTTTACGTTGGTTCAGCAGTTCGCATGGCAACACTACACGCGTGCGCAGGTGGATGGGTATTAATTGCAATCGCAAAACAATGTTAAAGTCAGGACACGATGAAACATTAACATTCTGCCCGCGCAACTTCTATTAGATATTGTTTAACGACACGAACATGTCAACAAGATTAAAGGGCCATACTGTTATTGTGACCTCTTTTATTGGATGTTTTAATGAGCGCTAATATAACAAAAAACTAGGTGTCAAACGGTCAGGCACTTCTCCAGTCTATTATATGAAAATATTTTATTGTAATAAATAATTCCCAGGTTAGGCTCAGACAATATCGCCTGAGCTACGCCGACGGCTGTTAAGTGACAAGAGTTATCTCATGTCAACATTGATAACAGATTTTCTAATTCACAAAGACGAATAAAACTACTGCCGATTTTTCATCAGCTTTCGGGGGTGCTGTTTTTTTTTTTTTTTTTTTTTTTTTTCGTGTTTTGTATTAAAGACATGTCCTCGTTAATTATTTGGGTGGAAATCTTGTCCTGTATTAACTTGCAATTATGTTGTCGCGTTCATGCATGGAAATATATGGATATTTACACTCTTCGTCAAAATGATGGAATATTCCAAAAGAGTATTGCATCTACGATTTAAAATTATAAAAATTTATTATAATTCCATGTTCTTCCTTCTAGTTACAGTATATTTGGGGATTTTTATTCCTATGGGTACCTTCCAGTGATCAACTTTAAATTTGTGGAATTTTCGATAATTTATAGAGATAATCAAATTTTATGTTTAAGAAAGCAGGTATTAGAGTAGAAAAGCGGAGGCACCCAAAGGCAGTACTGTACCATTAAGAATTTAATCACGTCCAAGTGTCATCCTAGTATTTTGAAATTTATTTACACCTGGTAAATAGCTACTATATAGACACTTCATGGGCAGGATGTGAACAAAAGTTGTTGGTGTCACCTGATTAAACCTAAGTGAGTCTTAGTCTATTATTCTTTGAATAATGATTACATTTTTGGAACCACCAATTAAAGTTTAACGAAACATTTGCGAATGTGTTAACATCAACTTTCGACATACCCCAGTAAACGCACAAAGTTCTCTTAAGAGAAATGTCTTTCCATTTTCGGTGGAAAGTTTTTGTTTATTCTTTCAAAAGTGGGTAAGTTAGTTTTGTGAAGAGAGTGTAATTGTTCATACATGTATTTCATCGCTCATTTTACCTGGTATCATTGGTTTTGTGATTACTTGTCAAGTAATACGTTGTACTACCCCCCCCCCCCCCCTCTTCCCGCCTTGGAACTTTTTCAATGAGAAATTTTAACAATATATGTATGAGTGCAACCTTAGCGAGGGGCATGAAAATGTTGATCATTCAAAAGAAACTAAAGAAAAAACATGTCCTTCCCTCGCTTAGATTTCGTTCGACGTATTTTATTAAACAGATGATACTTGCGCTGAAACAGTCATAGGAAAGGTAAAATTTGGACATGTGTCTGACATATATCGTACCTCAAAATGTCTCTCAAATATATTTGGCTCTAGGTCACTACGCGGTCAACTATTTCCACAGGTTTTTGATGTTTTAACACAAACGGGTCTTGTCTCTCCGCTAACGCCAGACATTTGACGTCCTATCAATTACGCCACTTTCACAAAGAGGTCCATCCAAGCAAAGATTCTGAAACTCACTGTGATATAAAGGTCTTACCACTTATTGTTGCTGACCAATCGTGTCGGACCCTCTGGCCCTCAGGGATAGGTTGGGTGCATTTGCGTTTGTAATGGTCTGCACTTTTCATCTTTGCACGGGCACGTCGCATATTAATTTATTTTTCTTTTTGTTCAAGCCATAAAGTTTTTATCCTAAATGCATTTTTATACTTTCTTTCTTTCTTTCTTTCTTTCTTTCTTTCTTTCTTTCTTTCTGTCTGTCTGCCTGTCTTTCTTTCTTTCTTTCTTTCTTTCTTTCTTTTTTTTTTTCTTACTGTATTTATTTATTTGTTTCTGTGAATTTCATCTACTGGAGAACAGACAGGAGAAAGTTTTCAAAAAAGATCTTGATAAGAAGGATAACCCGGTGTGAGAAACGTGCCGGCCGCGATCACGGAGGCTCTCAGAGTGGTACTGTATCAGATCATCACCTCAAAACAAGACCACCAAAAATGTCCCCACTGTGCACCTGTTGCCTCAAAGAGACTGAAAAATTTCTCACCAAGTGCCAGTTTCTATAAATTGTGCGCCTTCAGCCACTCGTCCGATAAGAAAAGAGGAAATGTTAGTGAAAATTAACTGGAAGTTTGTAGTAGTAGGTTTATTTGACAAGACAAGAAGAAACGCCTAAACGTCACACGTCAAGTTCAGGCGTGCAGGGCCATAAAAAGAAGCCTGCTGGTGAAACGGCGTGCCAGCATCCGCATCAAGGACGACCAAGCACCATATTTGATTAAACTTCTCTCCAGAGATGACTTCTACAGGTATTTCGAAGGAGAACAAAACTGGAACAGATGTGGATTGTTTTTTTTGTTTTTTTTGTGTGTGTGTGTGTGTGTGTGTGTGTGTGTGTGTTTGTGTGTGTGCGTGCGTGTGTGCTTTTTGTTTGTTTGTTTCTTACATTTTTATGCTACAGGTAACAGTTCAAAATTAATTGGTGTTTGTCTAAAATGAATCGGTGGGTCGCAGCATCTAATTTATCAAATTGAAGCCAATACGCGTCTCCCACATCATGGTAGGCTTTATGCCAATCATATACTTAAACAGACTATATACGTAGTTGGATCTCCCAATTAACCTACTAACACCACTATTCTGATCAACTAAGGTTAAATATATGCAAGTAGCCTACCAGGTACATCTAAAGGTGTAGCCCCCCACACGAAGCCTGTGTTTTTTTATTTACATGTAGACGAAACACAGGCTAAACTTCATCGCTTGTAACATTATACTTAAAGGTAATAACGTTCAAAAACTACAACATATAGAACTTAATTTCACCTTTTCACATGTACCTGTTTTCTGTACGCATTTGCTCATTATTTGTCTTGATTACGGATTTAAAATCGACAGAAAATAAAATCTTAGAATCCATGTTCTGCAGCGTATACTATTTCCAGCTTGGAATCTTATACATGTAGCGTGGTGATCCATTACTCTAAACTAGAAAAGCACTCCGAAAGCGCAAACCTCTGCCAAGGCAGCAAAGTCTCCACCCAATGCCGTTTCACCCCCTAAATTTTCATTCTATAATGATTTAGTTTTTTATTTTTGATTATTGATTGATTATTGATTGATTATTGATCCTGATCACCACCAAAAACTTATCATCTTTTCCTTGGCCCACTTCTGACAGTTCCTGAAAATTCCATCAAAATCGGTCCATAACTTAGTTTTTTGATTTTAGATTATTGATTATTGATTGATTATGGATCCAGATCACCACCAAAAACTTATCACTTCTAAGTTAACCCATTTCTGACCTACCCTGAAAATTCCATTGAAATTCATCCATGACTTTTTGAGTTATTTTGATGACAAACAAACAAACAAACAAACAGGGGAAAAAACATAACCTCCTTGGCGGAGGTAAAAATGTCTATTTTGCCTGAAAATTCGCTATGCGTGTTATTTCGCACCAGCGTATCGGGAGCCTTTACTTTTAATTGGCAGTGCGCTAGGTAAATGATACTTCTAGGCTCTTGAATATACTTGTAGTATGAACACATAATTAATTTGCGTGCAAACAAATAAACATTTTGAATGTTTAGGACTAAACCAAAGTACAACATTTGATCTTGTGATGGGACACCACCACCCAAACACAAACGAGAATCTTGTTGCTGCTATAGAATATGGATTTTAAGTATCATTTTCCCTCATATATAAATATTGCTTTTTATTTGAATTTCTTACATATTGTCAAATAATCACAATGGTTTTATTAACCTGTTAGTCTGCTACTATTGTGTTTCACGTGTCATTGGAACATAACTATAATGTAAATATTTGAAAAATTTAACAACGCTGTTAATGGCGTATAGCGACATGACTTCCAAACAAACAGGCTCATGATACATGTACCAGTATGTGATCGTTGTAAAATGTGCCTTCATTCATTATTATTATCTCAAAATGCACACCCGTCAGTTACAATATAGACAAATAAAATACAAAAATAAAAATACAAAAATAGAAATAAAAATAAATAAGGAGACGTTTCTATGATAAAAAAATCTTCCTTCTACGATTGCGGAGTCAAGGCGAGGCAGTGAACCATGTGACCCCCCTCCTATTGTTTCGGAAGTATATCCCCCCTAGTCTCCTTTTGCAACCCCCCCCCCCCCGCCCTCCTCTGCCCCCCCCCCGAAAAAAAAAATAATAAAATAAAATAAAAACGGAAACGAAAGAGAACAGCGGTTATTACCCTGGTCCACCATTTTCCTTATGCACCCCCTTCACAACACACACTTAGTAAAACCCTACGGTACCTCCGGCATTTCTTTAAAACGGTGAAAGGATTAAGCTTTCGAAACTGGATACAGGGTGACATCTTTTTCATTCAGCCGTGACACACGCGTGCATTTTAAATGGCATCTTCAGCACAATAGTGCTGATGCATCATGAGTTGTGCCATAAGCGGAATGTCCTTGCATTTGACAAGGGAGGCCACGGAAAATGGAAAAAACGTGGTTTCCATTGACTGATCTCGATAATGGACAAAATTAGAACAGCTAAATATAGATATATGGATAGATTGATAGGTGTCTGCATTGCGCATCTAAAATGTTTTAATGGACTGCCCAAATATCGAAGTCATACCGGTACGTACGCAAACGACTAATTTTTTTAATCGGGGAAAGTGACAATTGCACAATCCACATATGAAAGCAATTCTGTTGTTGTTCTGCTTATCTTTTTTTATTTAATTTCATCTGATCTATTCCATTTACTATCTTATTTATGTATGGTTGAAAAAAAAGAAACAAACATAAGGTGTTGCTACTTCAACGCAAGCAATATTCAACCTACTATAACTACATTACTATGCCGATCACAGGATTATAAGTATTTGAAGGATATATAAATCCTTTTACGGTTAGGTTCAAAGGGCATTCGATGCCAGTTGAGGTCACAGACAAATTACGCCTTTCAACTCTCCAAGGTAAAACAGTAAACTAAAGCTTGTAGTCCATTTAAGGTGAGACGTGACGTGGTCGCCAATACATATCCACGTGAGAGTACACCAAGATTAAAGATCAACGTGATGGTGCGCACTGTACAGAAAATTTAAGCCATTTTCGTGCGCAGCCATAGCTAAAAAACACGTTTTTCTCAATTTAAAACCACACTCACAGGCACATGTATGAAAAAATAATCATATGATTAATCCCTGTGTTAAGGAAGGTTTATACTATATTTGCACCTTTTTCTTATCTCTCACCTCTCCAGAATCATCCTTTATGGTATATTTTGTAGACCTAATAGTACATTTTTATTTATCATTAGTATAACTAATGACTAAAGAGCATTTGATTTAGATATATGAGATTGCCTTGTTGGCCAACTGAAAGATACTATTTCTTGCAGAGATGTTTGAAGCTCTGACATATCCGTCAGGCGTGTCCTGATCAACAGAAACGTCGTGTTTGACTACCGTTATTTGACATCTAAATAAAAAATAACTGTTTTTTAAGATATACATGTATCAGTTTGAACTTTTCAGCATACCGGCCATTCGTACCGCCATTTTAGTTACCTAGAATCTACTGGTCCGAATCAGGAGTCACTGGTCCGAATATCTGATCAATGTATTAATAATGGTTGGGGTGTGGTTTTTATTAGACCACCATTTTGGGTATTTTCGTAATGTGCTTTACTCTTACCCTTGAAGAATTGCACATAAGAATTGACCTTAGTAAGCACACTGTATTCTGATAGCTACATTTATTTTTCTCTGGAAACACATTCACCAATTCATTAAAGAAGACTTTTCTGGAACATACACATATTACCTTTATGCGGGCTCATGACTAGTTGTCTTAAACACGAAGAATCATTTTTCGGACCTTTCCCTTGTGGATGTGCCAATTTGACAGCAAAAATGTGCCCCTTGTTAACCTTTGCTGGAGGTACGTGCCTTCACGAGTTTGCACTTTAAGACTGCGTACCAGAACAAAAGAACCGACATCCTCTAGCTTCAAATGTACAGCGTTAAAAATGAGAGCATCCGCGACCTCCTGGTAAATGCCCTGGCTGACAGTATAATCCGGCCGTCTGCTTAACACGCCAAAGAAGAAATCTCGCACCATCAGTAAATCAGGCATGCCTCCAAGGACGTATCCCACAGCAATGGGGTTGTCGGGTCCATTCCTAGTAACGGTTCGTCCTCTGTTGTGTCAAAAAGTTTTCTCTAGCGTACACTTCGTCTTAGACCACGAATCAGGCCAGTGTGTGTGTGTGTGTGTGTGTGTGTGTGTGTGTTCTCCTTTGGGCTCTAAGTCTAAACATTGACACCTTTCAAATTTCCAGAGTGGTTTGCATCGGCAAACACTACGTCATTGATGTACAAGTGCCCGGGAAATTTGCCCAGTTCTGTTATACAGGGTTCACAATTTTAACCAGCCATTTTGCAATACTCAAGGAGTTTAGTTCACTTTCATAACTTGAAAAATGTTTATTGATCAATGCTACAGCCAGTCATATCAAGGTTTTGCGACAATTATCACAGAAAACATTTCAATAGGAATTGTATTTCTAATTTTCAAAATATTCCATCGTTTCAGCAAGAGTGTACTTGTTAAAAAAAGTTAAAAAGGCACGAAAATAGATTTATGCTGCATGATATGTGTTATTAAATTACTTAATGTTTTTTCAATTTTAAATTAGAATGTTCCGCTCAAATATAAGCCATGAAAACATGAAAACTGAGATCATTTTAGCTTTTATTCTTAAGTAAAACAATTGAATTTTAACTGGTAATAACATGAAGGTCTGTCCTTCATTCTCATGGAAGAATAATAACATCCATGTTAAATAAATATAAGCTTACTTTCTTATTTGTAAGTGCTTTTGGTCAAAATAAAATATAATCTGTGACAATTAGGGATGAAATTTGGGGTTTTGAGAAAAAAAATTCCATTACTCTATAGATTACCCATATATCTCTACCATACTTAAAAACGGACTAGATGCAGTGTGATCGCGGAAGGTATACTACACTGAAGTATCTACTTCATTTTGCGTGGGGATACTAACTGGTTTGCTAAAAATGTCATAAAATGCAATATTTCTCTTATATCATACAGCAGGACGATTTTGCCTACAAGGTCTGCACGCACCAATAATTAATCAGATGACCTTATTGGCCTGATTATTGGCCTGATAAGAAGGATGGACAGGCGAGAAAGGCTGACTGACACAACACAGAATATTTGAATCCATTTTCAACAGACTGCGATGGGAAATGAAAATGGTATATATTCGTATATCACTATCAAAAATACACCCGCATGCACACGAAATGAAAGGACCAAAAAGTTTGCGTGTTGTTCTGTCATTTAGTGTCGACGAGGTTTCCATAAATTCCACCAACGGGCTCGAGGGTGACGTTTTTAGCGCAACCTTGTCACCTAGAATACAGTATTGCATGACCAGATTGTGTGTGTCTCTTTCATTAATTGTTGACGCGGTTTTCATTAAAATCAACCAAGGGTCTTACTGGTTGACAGATCTAGGACAAGCTTTTCACCTAGAATACAGTAGGGGAGACCGGGGCTAGCTGGGCCCCGGGGTAAGTAGCCCCCCCCCCCCCCCCCCATCAAATTATGACAAAGTAACTATGGGGTAAAATAATTGATCACATCATTTTGTTAAATGACCGTATCCAATAGTGCTAAGAAAGCGTCGGCAGTGAGTCCAAATGAACTAATTTAGCATCTTAAAGTAACTCTATTTAAGAGACTTGATGGGGGGAGGAGGGGGGCAACTTTTCCCGGGGTCCAACTAGCCCCAATCTCCCCTACTTCTGCAAAGATACATTTAAGGTAAATCTGTACAACAATACATAAAATATAGCTTGACTTTATAACCTCTGCGTCTTGTCCTTCAAATAAATATGTGAAAAACCTAGACGAGGACATATGTCTCGTCTGTCGTCTACTCAGTAGATAAAAAATGGTTTATTGCAGCTGTATAAAGAAACTTTTGTGAGTTTGTCTGACATCGGAAGGATGATAAGATGGCACGAAAGGTGATTATTCAGGAGCAAGAGATTGAGTGTTTTAGAACTCGACACTTAGATTCATTTATCAAGGTAATGAAATAAACGTGGTTCTTCAGACTACTTAATAATGACATTGGATATTGTAACGAGTCTAATGACATTTATTGCACTTGCCTTCGCTACACTGTACCCAGTACAACTTTACTCTACCAGTAGGTGGGGTGTATAATACGTTATTTGTATAGGACTCTTGTTGTACTTAACTTAAATACATGTACGAATGCATCATTTGAGGGGCACATTAAAAGCTCCAATTTTGTATCATCTGTTTCTTGTGTTAAGTTGCCAATTTATCTTTTACTAGCACACTGTTTGTGCCAAAAAATATTAACGCAAGATCAAAGTGAATTGGATAAATGATTTCTCTATATGAGATAATCAAAGATAAGTATAGAATTACGATTTCGGTTATATTATGGCACGTCAAAAATTGCATTAATGGGACTTAAACCCGTTCTACATGTATGAAACAACGACATGTACGACAACGTGGCGCGCAGAACGACTGCCCCGGTTTTTTTTCACAATAAACACATATCAGAATCAAGCACCACGTCTACTGGTAGGCTGACTCTATGGGAATAAAATAAAATGGCATACTTGAATGACATTACACAGATTATCACGAGACAGCGTATATGTGGTATTGCAAAAATGGAAGCAAATAAACACTGCTTTTCAAACTGCTAAACTCTGATCAATACTGTAGACATACAGTGTTGTAACGTATGAACAAAAATCGAGAATTGGACGGAAGAAATACGATAAAAATTCAGTATCACAGGGTAGTTACGAGTAATTTGACAGAATTCAGGAATAGAAACAAGATACTATGACGCATTATTCTTAATGATAATCATAATAATAGACAATGCATATTTGTGCACATATGGAGTTTACAAACAAAGCGAGCGTGAAATCTGGGTAACGTTTTGTCATTGTGTCTCACTACTGTTCGTCTTTCTTACAAGACCCAAAGAAATAAATTCTTAGCATAAAAACCACCTTATCTGCCTCAACCTAACCATGGCCCTAGCCTACCAGCTACACAGGCTACCAGTATAGTGTAGTAATGGGCAATGACACGTTTTAAAACAGCTTTCTGCGTGGCAATACACATAAGTATTAATACATACGCAACCTTCGTGTTAACCCCAATAAACACTCAAATTAATTGTTTGAAATACGCCATTAATTGTCTGAAATGTACATGACCTGATGTTACAAATAAGAAATCACGTGGTTTCCCCTCCGAATTTAAATCGCTTTATAATAAAATATATTGAGTCCAAAATCCATATAATGTTCAGCTGACCGTACAAAATAACATAAATAAAAGTTAATATAATAAAATGATTAAGATATAAATTTATATAAAATTACAGTTTGACTTCTAAAAAGTCATTGAAAGTTTAAAAAAATCCAAGATCTCGCTTATGTAACTTAAATTTATTTTTACAACTTGAAAAAAAACTTTTCAACTAAAACACTTTTCAAAATGTGTATTTTCAATTTTTTTTTAAACGATTCCTGTGCTCATACATGTATTTATCTAGGCAAATTGGAAGTTAGTCCACTCTACCGATGCAGCTATACAAAATGCTATCTCACTATGTGTTTTTATCCTAGCTTTGGGAGTTTCCAGTAAAAGTTTGTCACCAGACCTCAGGGTACTTTGAAGGTTATTATAATTAATAAGATCAGTTATATATGATGAAGTTAGTTTATAAAATGCAGCACGTGTAGAAACTAAACTCTAAGTAAAATTCTAGCCCTGAATGGCACTCAGTGCAGCTGCTTTAAAATTGGAGTAATATGGCAATCTCTACGTTGTAACATTAAAAGCCTTGCCGAAATATTAGGAATATGTTGTTATCTTTTAATCTTATCATCTGAATTTGGATCCATATAGTGACTTATGTATGTATAACAGTAGCAACAGGTGATTGATTTACATATTTTCTTATAGTGCCAATCTTCCGAATGTTAATTAGGCACTATTTGATAATGTTGGAGATCTGTCTGTCCATTGAAAGCGTAAAATCAAACTATACTCAAATTTTTTTACATGGAGGAGGTTATTCTTTTGGAGTAGCGGTCGAATTATTGCAGATTTAACCTATCTGGAAAAAAATCCCAAAGCGCAACATATGTTGATGATTTCCACGAACCAGGAATGATGACCGGATTGGATCTAACATGCAGGATGTCTTTCTGGTACTGAGCTGTTTATTATCTTCGTTACTTCACATGTGGCTGGTGGTCCAAACATAGTTATAGATGACTGCAGTTCTTTTTAAAGTTCTTGCAGAGGTGGGTGCGATGGTGTAGCTGCAGTCTTTTCTAGTGCTGAAAGCTCAGCTTTGATATTGCTGACTTCATACAAAAAAGAAAAAAAAACTCCCCCATGATGGTAGCAAGACCTTTCAAAGAATCTGTTTTGAGATACTTAGAGCAATTTTTTTTTCAAGAATAATGTTTACAGATCTAAATAAATAAAGCCTTGGTATCACCATTAGATTTTTGTATCTTTTCAGAATAATTTCTTTCCCTAGCCAACAGCAAATCGAGCGTGGGACCATCCTTCTCTATTACTGTCACCATTCTGTGTACGATTGAAAGAATTCATCTGGCTTAAAATACCCCTCCACTCACACTCACACACACACTGGATCGAGTTCGATGCGTCGTCCACCCTTATCTGCCACGCTTGTATGCTCCAGTGCTGCTGGTATTATTCTGAGATGAACATCAGCTCCTTCGTCGTGACCTCTTGGTCACCCCTGAGCTTGAGGAGAATACACTTGGAAAATGAACGGCTGAGTAGGGAGGTTGTTCTAGTGGACGGCCCTTACAACTACCCTGGAGTGAGCTTGGCAGTGACATGTACGAGATTCTAGACAAAATAAGAGGTCACAGTATAACGCAAAATTTATACCACGTTAAAGGCAGTGATCAAGTCAGTCATTTCGTAACTCTTGGATACTTATTGCCACATGTTAATAGGTCTAATCGTAGTCTGTGATCTACAGAAAATACATCTATGTATCCAACCCTATTTTATTATTTTATTGAAATAAAAAAACGCATGACCTGTGTTTGACACCAGTACGCATTTTTATATGTGGAGATTTATGGATTTATCGTTAACTGAAGAAGATCAAATATTTGGTCTAAAATAAAAGTTTAGACCATTCTCCAGGCTTAAGTTTGTTTGTGGACTCCCTATTCACTGGCCTGACCCAGTTTTCTGAAATGTACCATACAACGATTGCAGCAGCGGTGATTGCCCCTAAGGCGAGACGAGATTATGTACCCTCGAAACCGATATCTTCGGAGTGTACTTTTTGTGGAATAACGGCATAAAAAATGGTTGGGACGACAGGAATCAGATTTAAAGAAAAAATGAATTTCTGATAAAAGCCCACGGTCATCAATCATGGGACCAACAAACGTATTTTTTTAATAACAGTCCTGCCCGATATGTATTTGTTGACAGATAAATGCACGTGCGACTGAAACTCCATATGTGAAATAATGGTCATTAGCGATAGTATAGTATTGGTTTTGTGGATAGTACCTTCAACCCGTTCAGTGTACTTTATAATGGATGATTACATGTAACTTAGGTTGACCGACCGTACGAAAGAGCAGGTCCCTAACGTGTTTGTACGTAAACGGCGTGGAAAGCTGTTCCTTGTAGCTTGTCTAATACGATGTCCCTGGTGATTCAGGGTTGCTGAACCTGCGTATATGTTCAACTGGAAAATGGAAATTAGTGCAAACCTGTAAATGTATGCCTGTGTGTGTGTGTGTGTGTGTGTGTGTATGTGTGTGTGTGTGTGCCCGCCAACGTGCGTGTGTGTTTGTGTTGATGCGACCGTGCCTTTCTGATGCGCCATTGTTTTTTTGCATGTTTAACACATATTGTAGTTACACACTTCAAGAAGAACATTAAAATAACGAACTGAAACAAAATAATAATTTGCTTATTGGTTGCGTGCATTACCCCATTTTAAATACAGTATTGCACAGTGGTACTTCTTGAAACCCCCGCAAACACACGAAACAATAATGATCCAATTTTCTATCCGTCAAAAGCTATCTGCTACGCTTTTCATTTCGTTTCGCGGTTAGGGTATCGATTTTTCATTCTTGGCTGCAAAAATTTCCATCCGCTGTTATCACATCTACAAAGTCCGCCTACATGAACCTAACGTCCATTTGTTAAAAGGCAGGTTATAAAGAAGAACACAAACAAAGGTATTACTTTGCATAGAACATATCTCTGGATTAGGAACCGAACACAAGGTAAGGTACCCAGAGAACAAATTGATCACCAATGTTGTTGTGAAGAAATGGCTGTCTATCGTACCAGCTGGATAAGGCGAATAAGACACCGACTGTTAACCTTTTGAAACATATATTCAAGTATCGGACGTGCATACTTTGGGTATTCGGTTATAGTTGTTTTCATCGTAGATGCAAATGTATTTTAATCAAAATTTTGAAAATAGTTTGCAAACGGTTGTTGGACGGAAAGTCACCTTGGGTACAAGGTTACAACACTTACCACATACGGATGTTTTATGCAGAAATATATAGTATCATAACTTCCATATAGATTTCAAATTTTTTCAACAAATCTTGCAAGGACTTTGAAAAATAATTACCTAAGCAAAGGCATTTGTGAACTCGGGACTTCCAGGTCCCCCGTCCCTCTTTTCAAAAGGCAAAATGGCTGAAAATTCCCGTGGAGATAAGACTGTTCCGCAGCTAAATTGCTCCATATTTTAAAAAACAAATATCCACTATTCCATTCTCATTCGCGACATGACTGTTTTGGAGGTGCACAGCAGATTATTTTACAACCAAATTCAACATACAGTATGCTGTAAAGTCCAAAATGACCGACTTGAAATACATTTGAATTTACCTAATTAGGTGTTTCTTTTCCATGGGAATGCCACACCTAACAGTGGCTCTAACATGCTTATTCTACATATATGTTAATGTTTCCAAAAAGATAGAAATATGAAACATACGTTAGGCACGATTCCTAGCAGTTGTATAAACATCGTGTAGCATATGGTAGGTGAAATAACCATGGCGGCGCAATGGTATCACGAAAGGAAAGTGTGCTCCTTTTTTACTGTGCATGAAAATACCCATTTGGTTCATTCAATATTGTATTATTTCCTACATTTTTTTCCGTTCTGCTTAATTAAAAGAACGTGTATAGCACACAATGATATTGCTCAATCTTCAAACAATTTCTCTTCAATTCATTGATTTATTGTAACAAAAACGCGCTATGAGTGATAAAGCAATACGATCGCTTCATCCATGTGTAAAATAAGACACTTAATGTTCGTCAGATCTGATGCAGCATATGCAAAGACAATATTCATGTTTTCATATCTGGCTGCTTTAATCCAAATGTCAAGTCTCATCCCTCGAGATTTTCGTTAGTTGCTGCCAATGGGCTTCACTTGACATCCATTAGTTTATTAATTCGACTACCTGCAAATGCATTTTAAGGTTCCATAGCTATGTAACATATCCCCAATTGTCTCTTGCTACCTAAGATCAAAATTTAATCTCTCTCTTTCTCTCTCTCTTTCTCTCTCTCTCTCTCTCTCTCCGTTAATAATGGCTTTTGCATTAAATCATTGTGTATAAAGCACTGCATATATAATTCATGTTAGGGGCATGGTTATCGACAGATACGACATGTAGCACTGATCAATAGTGCCAGCACCCCAAACTCAGACCCATGGTTTGGCCACTGAGCCAAATGGGTTCCAATGGGTTGGCCAAAATGGCCCACATGGGGAACGAATGGGTACAATGGAACTATTGGCAAATTCAAATCCATGGAATCCTGCCAAACAACTTCATATGTCAATGTCCTCTGTAGCGTGGAGGATCTCCAGCAAAAAATTAAACCATGATATACATGGGAATGGAGTAAATGAGATTAAAATTTTAGGTACTTACACGCGCGCATGCACAATTATATTTGTTTCTCCATCAAGTTCACCACTTATCAAGACGCTTACAGCTTCTGGAGATTAAGTCAATTTAGAGTATGAAATATTCATACAGATGCAGCTTGAGTATCACGAGTGTAGGTTGTTTTACCCATTTTAAAAGATGTAATGCAATTTGTCTGAATTAGTGTGTGAGTGAACACAACTCTCTAAAAGTAGCACAGGAAGACCGCTGTGAATGTATGAGTTTACATATCAACGCGCAGTTCAAGCATATGTCTAATCATTGTGGTTTTATATACACAATGCTAGTCAAGCAGTGGTGACTCATTGTGTTATGAATATAATTTTAAAAAGAGCGTTAATCTGATAAGTGATACTAGTTCTACTTAAAACATCTCCTTCTCATAGAATCCCCATCATTTTTTTTGGCATTATATTTAAAGATATAATAGTAGCTTTAGGTAGGATAATTCATTTGATCGTCTGGTTGTCATGGTAACCCCTGTGCGGACCTGACGGAAAATACTTCCAATGTATTAAATGCAATCGTACTTGGCCTTTTAGTCAACTATTACGTTTACTGAAAGAGCGGACATCACCGAGATTGCTAAATTGAGAAAGATCTGACATACGGATATTACTATTCAAGCCAGGCTCTTTAAGTCTTTTTGATAGAGATTCAAAGGCGACGGTGCAGTGTCACATAAACAAAGCGACCGGCAGCACTATCCCACGTTTTGAATAACGATCTCCGTAACGTGATGAAAATCAATATTTTGAAAGAGCCTATCTATTCCGGTCTCTCACGGAATCTGTGCAATGCAATTTCCGAGTCTAAAAACGCATTGGGGTTAAGCTTCGCAGAACGCTACAAATATCCCACTGAACATACATGCATACGTAGTGATCTTTAAAGACGTAAATGTCTGTATGTGGAGGGTGAACTAATGACTTTTTGAGAAAACGAAATTATCCGACACGTCACCATATACAGTCACCAAACTGAATGTTCTTTTTTTTTATTGACAGGAAAAGGCTAAAACTTTCACAAGATCAAACACGGGAAAATGGCTCTTTAAATTAAATAAAACGCTTACATCACGCCTGGTTGCTTCATCCCGAGTATTTGAGTTTCCTGGTAACTTATCCTATCATCAGCATGCGTCTAAGGTGAATTTTCTAGTAATATCTGAAAACTACGTTTAATAATAATAATAATTTATTGGCTAAAATCGCAACCCAAAGGTTGAAGTTTTACAATGTGTCAATAAATAAAATCAAAAGGTATTTAAAAGTAACTAAAAATTATAAACTAAAAGACCAAAGCTTTAAAACAAGACTTATAAGACAGTTTGGAGCAGTATTTTACATGAAATTTAAAAGACTGTGCACTGTAAAAGATGATTTAAAACACTCCGTTTTCAAATTTGTTGCTGACCCTGAGATTTCTTGGGTTCTTTTCTTTAAACAGACGGTGTAGCTTATTAAAATTCTTAATTTTTGTAAAAAAGTTCTTGAATAAAACGTCTCTTCTCTCCCTCAGTGAGGTGAGATTACTAGCCTGTAGGGCATCCATATAAGCATAAAATGGGTAAATAATTCTAAGAGCTCTCCTTTGAACAGATTCTAAGCATTCACATTGTTCGGCTGTGAGATCAATGTTTGGTAACCAATCTGCCTGCTCATGGTAAGGTCTGATTCCAAACTACATGTAAGTGGTGATATTGCGCTTTGATATTAACTTTGATCATTATCAGAGTGCTCTTTACTCAGAGTAAATCTAAAGATTTTAAAAACTGCATATTGTACACGACATGAGTGGATAGGTATCTAAAAAGACAACCTCCCCTCCCCCCAACAGTTTGCCGTTCACTTTTAAAACATTTCAGAATTGAATCTTGGGCTTTTTTCATAAAGAATTGTCCATCTATTAATAATCATTTGTGTAACACAAAAAGAGGAAATTATTTCATTCAGAAACACTAACTGTGATTGGGGTGTATTCATAGATAAGATTCTTAAGACCACGCCCCCCACCCCACCCCACACCCTCACCCCCGAAAAAAATCCTGGCTTCGCTCCGGACCTGGCGTTAAAATTATCTTAATTCTTTCCAATTTCGCCTCTCCTTCGTGTATTTGTCTTCCTAAGGCAAAGCGCAGTCAGAGCATAATACACCGTCTCAAGGGCCTCTATGATTGGAATTTAATTCATCTCTCGAGAGACAGCCGTCGGCTTTGACGAGATTATGGAATCATCGTGCATGCGGAAAATAATGTGGTTCAAAAGTGCAAATTTTATTATGATTACGGAACAGATCTGGTCCAGAGATAAAGTCGTTCGTGGCCTTTTCGCAATTACTAGACTAAACTGGTTTTGAGACCTGAGTTATTTTCTCGGAAGGCCGAATTAACGAGCAAAAAAAAAGCAAACAAAAACAATCAATATTAAATCTGAAAGTTAGCCGGTCGGCTTCCAATGAAAATCCCGTAGAATGGTTATGGTCGGCGGTTTGTACTTATGCATTATTGTGTGCACAGTATAATTGCATCCATGTACGTAGTTGAATGCAAGCCATGGAGCAGACGTATGCAGCACCGGTTGATCGATTGTCTGTCTTGTTTTAAAGTGCAATTCTGTGTATAAATATAACTGATGTATGGTACCGATATAAACCAGAACGTTTAGGTAAGTACCCATGAGTGAAAAGCCATGGTGGCACCAGTGAAGTCCTCCACACACCGATACCCCCCACGACACACACACACACACGCGCACACGCACACACACACGCAAATGACAAAAGGGACACCACAAACAAAACGGTAAAATACCTAGCAATTCCTATCTCTGTGCCATAGTGTTGTTCTCGACAACTCTTAAAATACTAGTATTTAAGGATGCTGACTGAAGTGATGCAAAATGTTTTCACCCCCTCCGATAACAACTCTGGATAATACGCACGGTGAAATAACAGAGATTAAAATGTAGCTATTGTTATTAAAGACTTGATCCACAAGTCAATTTGGTAAATCATATATGTGTGTCGAAATCATGAAAATTCTCATGCTTCATTTGTTCAGTGTCGACATGGTATCTGTACCCGTTTTCATATTTAATTACTGCCACAGCACCGGTATGATTTATTGCAACAGATGTCCAAACATAATGGTACCAATATGCGTGCTGAGGTAATTCAATGCACGGACAAACAAAAGATAACAATAAAGATAACAAATATTGTTAAAATATTTCAAAACACCATGGTACTACTGTATTTTGTTCCTATCACAGCACAGGGAATATAAAAAGGCCGATGTGTACCTTATACAGGGTATATGGGCATTTTCTTTTCGTTTGGGGATTCGAAGGCTGAACCCGCCAATTTGATTTGAAAATTAAGGGAGAGACGGGCCTTGTTCTCAGCTAAATTCACCACTGTAACATATATACCATGTAAATCTTTATTGCGGCAGTTTGAGCAACCATTTCTTATAAATATAATATAATATCTTATAATAGAAACTCTGTCTTCATCGGAGGTCCCTGCTATATTGTATATATTTTCTTGAAACGTCAAATATGAAAACAGTTATTTTCAATTATTTTCTAGGAGGAACTCTTCAACATGTTGGACGACTGCAGCCGCGTTGTGGACAAAATGAACCGGAAGAAAACCTTGGAAGAGGACCTCTTAAAGACTCCCCTCAACCGATGCCTCACGACCTTCGACCTGACTCTGTTTGGCATAAGCCAAATGGTAGGAGCCGGCATTTTCGTTCTCACGGGTACAGTCATAAGGGACAAGGCTGGTCCAGGGGGCATCCTCTCTTACCTCTTCGCCGGAGTAGCGGCTGTGCTTTCCGCCTTGTGCTACGCCGAGTTCGGTGCCCGAGTCCCGAAAGCTGGTTCCGCCTACACGTACACTTACATCATCATCGGGGAGTTTTGGGCCTTTTTAGTCGGATGGAATATAATTTTGGAATACCTCATTGGTGCATCTGCCGTGGCTCGAGGACTAAGCGGTTCATTCGATGCGTTGTCCAATTATAAGATTAGTAACTGGACTTCCAAGCACATAGGGACAATGCCTGGTGAGTGGTTGAGCGACTACCCCGATTTCGTTTCGTTTTTCTTGGTAATTTTGGTGAGCTGTTTGGTAGCTTGCACTGGTGCTAAGAAATCCGTTGTCGTCAACAGCGTTTTTACAATCGTAAATGTGGTCGTCATCGTCTTCGTCGCTGTGCTGGGATTCTGTTACGCTGACCCGACGGTTTGGGAAGAGGGCGGGTTCCTCCCTTACGGCATGGGTGGAGTATTCGGTGGTGCTGCAGCTTGTTTCTATGCCTTTATTGGATTCGACGCGATCTCTATCGCCGGTGAAGAGGCAGCTACTCCTGGGAGATCTATTCCCATTGCCACCATGTTGTCCGTTGTTGTCTGCACGGTTCTATACGTGTTTGCAACGATGGCATTGACTCTGCTTGTCCCATATGATGAGCTTTCCGCCAGTGCACCATTCCCAGTTGCTTTTGATATCCGTGGATTGAAATGGGCAAAAATCGTCGTGTCCATAGGTACCATAATTGCCATGTTTACTGCTCTTTTAGTGGACCTCTTCGCCCTTCCAAGGACAGTTTATGCGATAAGTTCGGACGGCTTGTTCTTTGAAGCTTTTTCTCGCATTAATGAGAGGACACAAACGCCAGTGCTGTCTATCATGGCGTTTGGTTTTCTGGCCGCCCTGTTGGCTCTGTTCTTTAGCATAGATACTCTAGTTGAGTTCCTCTCTATTGGAACCCTGCTTGCGTACACCATAGTGGCCGCCGCCGTTATATTCATCCGGTATCAGCCGCTTAGTAAATGCCAGTTCGCTCTTAAACCAGACCCAACGGACGACAACCTTAAAGAGGTGGAGACGCCTGAAGGAGCTAGGCAACCAATTAAGGAGAACGGTGCCTATGGTGATTTCGGGAAGTTAAAAGCCTACTTCCGAACCCTGCCGATTCTGCGCAATTGCGAACCGGGGCAAGCAGCGTCCAATGCTACAATTCTAATGGCGGCGTTGATGGCAGGCTGGTGTAGTGTACTCATTTACTGCACAGAAGACCTGGGTCAAGGCAAATGGTGGGCGTGGTTACTCTGTATCCTCTTACTTGTGGGCGTGGTTTTGTGCTTTTTTGTGATAACTGCGCATGTGCAGAACACAGCTTTCTTGACATTCCAGGTAAGTGCAGATTGATTTAGTGATGATATCTCGTGTTGAAATATGTTCTTATCGTTGTTGTACTACAGTCAATTAATCAAAAAATACATTTAAAAAACTGTGCTGATTTTCAAATCCATTTTAGATAGAAAAAAAATCCAGAGCAATTTAAGGTAAACTTAAACACAAGATTTTTTATTCACCGGGATAGATGTACTTACCAAAGCCCAAATAACCATCATCTCCATCCAAATACAGCTCTAACATTGAGGAAATGCCAACACAATTTTGCGATCGATATTTTGCCTGAAGAGGGTCGCTTTATTGTGATTCTGAAATGGTTAATTCTGCCCCGTCAATGATCTAGTAAAGTATCTACAAGTAGAATCATGTACCTATTGTGGCTGCAACAAAAGTCAGCCCAACATCCTACGAAAAACGTACATGTAAATCTGCTCACAAAAACGACCATCACTCTCTGTTCCACCTATCACATGATCAGTCTCTGCTTTTCTATAAAAATTACCAAACATCAAATAAGATTTTCATTATCAAGTACACTTTTCTTATAAAACGTGGTTATTTAAATCTTTATTTAGATTATCCTATTAATATTGTACAATGATGAGAATGCGTTAGCTAATGATGATGAAACAAAAAGGGCTGGATATTTCACAAATGATTGAAGAGTAAACTCTGACGTCTTTAGCACTTTCAAATGACATTTGAAGTGATATGGGTTCGTCAGCCAAATGCACTCACCCTTGCCAGCCAAGTCCTAACGAAAACTAATATCTCAGAGCAGACAAACACTTAAATGAAATTACATCCTATGCGATATTAATGTAGAGGCTGTAAAGTAATCTTAACGAGCTGCCATGCGAAACCGCTGATAACGTTTAAGGTTATATTGCTTTTACATTGACGAGAACGTCGTTATGGAAACAGACAATGGCCGCCTATAGATATCATATCAAAGTGTTTTGTTTTCCAAAATTCCTTTCCTTTATTTCTTTTATAGCAAAGTGCACTTATTCTCTGACAGAAAATTCAAAATGTCGGGTTGTAACTGACAGGTATTATAGCTGTCAAATTATGTGTAAATATTAAAAATGTGGAAAAACCATGACGCTGATATTGTATTTATATGCCACTTTAATATTGCATTATTTTCATTATTATTATTGTTGTTGTTGTTGTTGTTGTTGTTATTTTTAAAGATTTAATTATCTTTTTTTCTATAATCTATTTGTCATAAACTCATCTCTAATGAAAATTAATTTGAAGTTCTCACCCATATTGTAATGTTTCCTTCGTATCCAGATGAAGTTCAAAACCTTTGTTTGTTGTAATTGTATTTATAGTCTAAAATTTAGTATTGTCCAATGAGTTAAATAAAGTTTAAATCTATCATAAAATGAACATTGTAAGTTCTAAAATCTGACATCTAATGAAACAATTTTACATATGGTAATCTTTGTTTCCAGATCCCGCTTGTTCCCCTGTTACCTGCTGCCAGTATGTTTGTTAACATTGCAATGATGCTGAAACTCTCCTATCTTACCTGGATTAGGCTGGCTGTGTGGATTGCAGTAGGTGAGACATCGCGATTGTGACGTATTGTGTTCGATGTCCCCGCTAACAGATTTTACGTCAATAGGCTGCAACACCTCTAAAAATTAAGAAAATGTTACTGTCAGGTGTGATTCTAATGTCTATAACATATAGTCAGCAACTGATGCTCTTAACCATCTTTAATGTTGATAATGATGAGAAGCAGGATGTTGGGCGCGCCTTCTGATACTTATTCCCTTAACTCCTGAAATTTAATACATAAATATATAATTTTTCCCTTAGGTTTGATCATTTACTTCACCTATGGCATACGTCACAGTGCTGAAAACCGGGCACTGTCTTCCTACACACAAATTATCCGCTACTCCGGAGATGCGACAGCAGACGACCAGGTTAAAGGCATGGTAAACGCCTTAGAGACGCAGCCCGTGCAGGATGTTAAGGAGGACGACGATGGGAGGAATGCTACGGGAACGGAGAATGCACCTGGAGGGGAGAACCCATCGGGAGAGCCAGGTACAACGGCTCCGACGGACGACAGTGAACGTACGGAATAGCTCGTACTTCTTCGGATTTCTTCTCACACACTCTGATATTTTGCAAGCATGTTAGAATCACTTGCACTCGGCTTGGATTTTCATTTTTCGGAATTTAAATAGCGTGTTATATTCGGGATTGGCGAAGTTATACGGAGATTGACGAGTATTTACGACAACGCTGCTGTTCAAGCGCACCAGACTAAACCTTGTGATTTTTAAGACTGATGTTTATAGGTGCTATATTTTCTTCATTATAGTCTTTACATACATTTCTACTACTTATACCTTTAAATCACTGTTCCTTGATATTTAAATATATTATATTAAAAACATCTGATATTATATAAACGTATGTTATAAGCATAGCAGGAACTGCAAAAGATCGATGGGCAATATATATGTCTTGCGAGAATGAACACCAGAAAGTGGGCCAGAGAAACACCAAGAGATCGAAAAAGACCAAAGAAAAGATAAATAGATGACACTGAGCAGGCCGCAGTGCATGGACGCATGCGGCACTAAATCGTCAAGCGTGACGAAGTCTGTGGAGGCCACCTGCTAACAGTGGCGTGACAGGCTGAGATGAATGAATGAACGAATGTGCCATTTGTGGCTTGCTTACATAAGGATTAAATCAAGCAGAAAATAGACGTCATCTAACGTCACAACCGCTAAATAGGAAACCAAAGATATAATTTAAATCACAAATGTGTTGCAGGATGAAACATGCTCCTCGACTCCATTATGCCATTACTCACTGCCTTGTTAGAATTTGTGTTCATATCTGCTCCTTCAATGTGAAAAAATGCTCAACAGACCAAAAACCAAAAACATATGTATGGTTTAGTTATTCAAAATAATTTATTTTATGAATAGAAGATATATGTACCAGTACATGGAGAATGTAATTTACGTTTTTTAATACATAAAAGTCATTGACCGAATGGTATTGAAACAATTTTCTAAAAAATTGAAAAAATATTTTTTGTACATATTATATAAAAAACGCACGAAATGTTAATGAGAATAGAGACTTGGAAAATCACCTGGTGTCTTGCGTGTGGGAAGTCACTATCACGCATGTACCCATTTTCAACTTCCGTTCTACGCCACCGTCAGTTATATCTTTAATAGCGTTGAACGTTTTTTGACTAATTTGTATCAGATACAAAAAAGATTTCCTTTCAGCATATTCATGATATCAGAATGTTTTTCTCATAATATGTCCAGTCTTTTTAAAATGGGGTAAAGAGAAGAGAACTTGCAATGATAACCATGATTGTATTAAAAATATACATGTACATGTATATTTTGTGTACATAGAAAAAATATTGACATCTATCTTCAGCAAAAAAAATATACTATTAACAAAAACATTTGGGATGAAAAATATATCGAATGCATGAAAAATAATATAAAAATGCAATGTGCTTGTGCTTCTAATACTTTTATCAAAGTAATGTTCGGTGTGGCCTTTATATACCCGTAGTACATGTAGGCCTACTAGGCACGGTTACGTACGACGTTTATGAACCCATATCATTGTATTATATTGATTATTTTCAATTTTCATCTTACAGCACAAAGCATATATTATCACGTACAATGAAGAAATATATAGCTCTGTGTCCCTAATTTCAATTTTTACAATACACTGGGGTATTAAATCACTGGCCTTATATTCGATATACCGGAATGTGCGATATCAAGTGTTAAACCGATTGAAATAAGAAAAAAGTCAATGGAATCGACTCCCATCAGACAGTAGAGATTTGAGAATCCACCACCTCTTTCGAGTCCTCATCTGGCGGTGCAGTTTTATTCAGAGCTTCTTTTTCCTTTTCGTCAGCTCCCTTCTCCGGTTTGCGAATACACTTCTTATATATCAAATACCCGATCACCCATAGCATCAAAGGTAGAGGGGTAAAAATGGCAGCCCCGATGGGTGCAATGCAAGCAATATCCCCTTCCGGCGACGGCAATGAAAAACGAAGCAACACCACAGCGACGCCGACATTTTGAATACCAGTTTCTATAGCGACAGTTTTGATGCGTTCCCATGACTGCCGCGTTGCCAAGGTTACCAGGCCTCCCGCAATGAACCCGGCATACGGCAGCAGGCATCCCGCAATGATAACTTTGTTGGAGAAAAGCTTGAACATGTAGAGATTGGCATAGATGCCGGCTGTGAAGAGGAAGATGATGCAAATGACTGAAAATGGTTTGATGACTTTCAAGATGATTTTGGCGGCTCTGTCACTTTTGTACTTGATAGCCATCCCGATGACCACTGGTATGATAATATAAGCCAGAGCCTGGACTATATTCACGAATGGAATCGTGACCTCGTGTCCATGGAGTAAGGTTTGACCGAGGGTGAACATCCAGAAAGGGATCATGGCTGAAAGTAACAGTTCAAACATGCGCATGTCAAAAAATCAAAAGTATTTAAACAACAAGGCAAATTTAGAGTATGCAATATATCTGTGCAGGTGTTATTTGCTTCAAAGAATAGGTAGATGCATCAGTCTTTAGATGTACAGGTATGAAGTTTCAAGAGAAATCAAAACGGCACCCATTAGACTGGCGGTTATTTGATAAGAAATTGGTTATTTTAGTATATCATTTGCCTTGAATGGAATTTCCTCTCACAATATATTATTAATAAGGTCGTTCGCGGGATGTGGTTTAGGTCCCACTGAAAGAGTTTTTTTCTTCTTCTTCTTTCTTTTATTCGCTGCGGACCCGTTTGGCATATATATATATATATATATATATATATATATATATATATATATATATATATATATATATATATATAGTACATGCTTACCTAGAGCGGCTATCGTGCTGATGAGTGTCATAGTAATGCTCAGTGTCAAATCGCCATCCAATAGGAAGCTGTATATGTTGCTAGCTCCGCCCCCAGGGCAACACCCACCGCAGAAGAACCCCAGCGCCATCGCCGTGTCAAACTGGACTATCTTGGCGATGGCATATGCAAGCTAAATAAAACAAAAGGGTCATTTGAATTATCTTCCACGTTGTTATTTTCAACTGGTGAAGGCAACGATTTTTGTTGTATTACTGACACATGACACGGTTAAAACATATGAAGTAAATTAGTTGTAAATACTCAATTGTCAGATCATGCAACCACCGAGGCTCCAATTATGCCCGTATTTCACACAGAACACGAATCCCACGAATGGCCATGAAATGACAAATTTCACGATTCGTGGTTGAATCGTAATCAGTTCGTGAAGTTCTTAACAGATTCGTATATATTCGTAGTCAGTTTTTGCACTTCTTGACCAACAGGAATTGGTGGCAAAAACTTTGATGCCCCTATTTCACACAGACCACGAATCCCACGAATCGCCAGAAATTGAAATTTTCAGGATTCGTGGTTGAATCGTAATCAGTTCGTGAAGTTCTTAACAGATTCGTATATAATCGTAGTCAGTTCTTGCAATTCTTGATCACTCAGGAATTCGTGGCAAAAAATTTGAGCTGTTCAAAGTTTTGGCCACAAACTCCCGATTCTAAAAAATCGTAGTGAATTTCTGGACAATATTCGTGCGGTTCCAGCTGAATCCGCCGAATATTCGTAACACTATCGCACCTGTATCGTAACTGAATCGTAGAGCGTGTCGAATTAGACCAGAAAATTGGCAAAATCTTACGATTCCAGCCGAATCCCACGAATATTCCTAACACTATCGTACCTGTATCGTAACTGAATCGTGAGCGTATCGAATTATACCAGAAAATTGGCAAAATCTCACGAATCCTCACGAATCCTGAAATTTGTCAATTCCTGGCGATTCGTGGGATTCGTGGTCTGTGTGAAATAGGGGCCTTAGCGAGGTCGGAATTGGAAGATTTGACCTTTTTCAAATTAGACCTCGCATACACGTACGCAGAGGCAAAAACTCACACACATTGATACTCAATGGTCGATCTGACCGAAATATAAATTCTGAAATTTAATAGTTTTAATAGTTTCTATACAGTTTTCACGGTGGGATTGGTTACTGAAATGAGAAGTGGGAAATGGTCATCGGTTTTCAAGCGAGAAGTTCGGGTATCAGGATGTTTCAGTGAAGCTTTGATCCTTCCCAAAGCATTATCAAAGTAGACAAATAAATGTCATATAATAAGGTGTAAAACCAAATGCTGTCAGTTGATGAAATATGAGTGATTCTATATGGAGTGCCTCGATATTTTTCGTGTCCAGTGTCAGTTCCACCTTATTCATTGATTCAAAACACTATTTGCAACCAGTAAATGTAATATGATGTAAAGATTGCATGGTTTAGTCATACATTGCTAGGTAATCACAAAAACTTGTTTTTAGTATATGTGGGACATGTAACTTCTGAACTTTCTTTTCAAAACTGGCGGGGCGTTATTTCTATTCTTTACTTCGCTTACAGGTCGAGATACCCTACAATCTTCAGCGGAACGATGGCCATTGTCAGCTCTTCTTTCTTCATTGCTCAAGTTCTATTGTCCATCAAACTTTGATTTCCGTCAACATTGAATTTTGTATATCAGATTCACGTGAAAGCATTATTTTGCTTATGGTGGGTAAATGTCTGTAAAATTCTTCACGCAGAGGTCTTCAAAACTTAACTTATTAAACACGACCGTTGACTTCGATGTCGATGCTAGTGGTACCATATAAATAGGACGCTTTGATTAAGGTTGTTCATAAAGATATATGAATTATAAAAATCTGACCTTCATTAAATTGGACAGCGCTAAGTAACTTAGGTTTACCAGCATATAAACACACACATATGCACACACGTGCTCACACACACTCACACACACACACACACACACACGCACACACACACATAATGATACATGTACGTACACATAAACAAATAAGCATACGCGCACACACACACACACACAAATGCTTATCGTGTGCTCCTCAAACAAAATAAAAATGTTGAGAAATCCCCCTCCCTTCTTTATCAAAAATTCAGTTTTGCTATTCTTAACATGAAAATCAAAGATAAATTGAAGGCAAACATACTATAATTAACAGGAGAACTTTAAAAAAAATATTTTGCTAAACTGAAACTGGGTTCACACAGATTTAGATCGATCCATCTGGATTGACCTAACTCCCTGGGAGTTCACGCTAAATTGCTGTCAGCTTCCGGGAGCCGAGCGCGCACAAAAGTTAATAACCCCCTTACAGCTTTTAGTAGGCGGGACAGACATTTAAGCCGGTTAAGCCGACAGCAATCTAGTGAGACTCCCCAGGGAGGTAGATCGATCTAAATATCTGTGGTAATGGTCTCTAACTAACCAGCGGCATAAGAACATATTGGCACCCAAACCCGGTCACGGGCCCTATAGGTTTCTTTAACACTTCCTTAACAACTTCCAAGTCCGCCTTGCACCCCATCCCCATCGTGCTGAAGAGCACGAACGCTGTCACCACGACGGTGAACGCTGTATCTAGCCACCTCGGCTTCCTAATGACCACCACGCCGTAGTCCACCGGCAGGAATTTCGGCTGATCCTCCCTGCCGGAGGGCTCAGAGGAATTCCGAAAGACAAAAAATCTCAGACTGGCTCTTCCAATCAGAACAGCGCGTAGAGTAACGTTGGCGGCCGAGACCGAAACGTTTGATCCGTCCCTTGGCTGTGACGTTCCCATCACGCTCAGAGTTTCATCGCCCTTGTTGCTGGTGTTGACGTGGCTGTACTCTATTCTATCCGGTGCACGGTCAACGCCAGGTCCCATGTTAAGGACAACCGTGTGTCCTGTTAACACTTGAAATACACGGTCATCGCTGGAGTGGACATGCAGTGTCCATGCCACGTCGCCTGACGCACCATCATTGTATTCAGTAGGCACAGTGAAATTGAATTCGACCACCGAGTCATAGTCCATATATACTGTGACTGACTTTGAAGGGATGAAATTGAATTGGACACTTATGTTTCCGTCCACTGAGTTAGCAGACAAGGTGTCTGGATCGCGATGACCACTGTCCAGGATATTCTCCATTTCTAACGCCGTTAACGCGGTCACTAACAGAAGACATACGACACACCCTAGAGCACACGCATGCATCTTCGACGTATGTCCCTGAGAAAATCGTTTGGGAGGCAAATGTGCCTGGTCAGGTAAAAAGATGGGACGCTGAAATTGATACCCTGCTGTATACTGCAGAGGCCTGGCTTGTAAGACGCATCTGCAATACTTTTAAAGGGGTTTATAGTGATTTACTGGGGCGCAAAGGAGCTATTATTTAAATTATCAAACACTACAGTGATACACGAAATGTGTGTTGTGCCGTTGAGCCACTCGAGACGTGTTCGCATGGGAGATAAGTCGACCTTACTCGGCACTATCCTAGCCTCTGGGGCGTGTGAATCAGTTACACGTAGTCTTACACTTGAATTTCTTTCACACGATTCCCGTTGGCCTCGCAGTTGAATAAAGCACGAGATTGCTATAAGCATCGGTTTTAATCTAGATAATACAGTCATGAGAGAAGTCTTTCTGAAACTGAAATACCTATTTGCCACGTGAACGCGACTTCTGACAATCTGGCTCCTCGCTTGATCTTAGCGATTGTGCAAAAGACAATTCACCTCGGTCTAAGGTGTTACAGAATACGCTACTCTTGAATGATGCCCAGAAATCAATATCCGGGTTACAGTAGAAAATGCGGCACAGTGTCCAACTTCCCCTGCCCCCCCCCCCCCTTCCCCACACCCCATTAAACGTGATAATTGTGTAAAATCATTTCTTTACTCCTCTCTCTCTCTCTCTCTCTCTCTCTCTCTCTCTGCAACATCTGTCAAAGAAATAGAATAGCGTTATAAAAAACAGTATCAAGCCAGTATATATAACTACTGGTCTAGTCGTGGCACCTTAAGATTCAGAGGTTGCTGTATTCAACTAAAACTGAACAAAATAGGCCAAGATGATAGTAGAAGTTTGCATTTCATGCCGAAAACTTATTCGTTCGTAAACATTATATATTTTGGCATGGTGAAAATATATTAATGCAATATTGGAGACCGGAGAATAATATGGACTTTTCCATTAATTTTATTTTCCTGAAAAATGTTCTTGTCAGGCAGGTAAAAAGAAACATTTTGATAAGGAAATCTCGCCCTTTACTTGCCAGGTGAGCACATTGCTGTTGGTGTGACGTCGATTGTGTTTCATTAATATCTGCTGTTCATAGCCCGTGAGGGGTGCAGCCCTTCCCTTTCCCCCGACAGGCGGACTGCATTGCCATGTCTACCTCAGTCCACCATTATAGTCAAGACACCTCAATCGTATTAAACACTAAATGTCCTTTTCAGGGTTACATGTATTGTCCTCGGTACACAGATAGCTAGGGACTTGGAATGTCCTTTTTAGGGTACCTAAGTGGAATTCTGTGGACACGGTTACGTAACCATCTCACAGCACGTAGGCGAGACACCAACATCTCTATCCACTACTATGTTCTCTCATTATTAAAAAATGATTGCTTAGACAAGAAGCCATATACCCTATAGGAGCTACCTTCAACCCATCCCCACTCTGCAAGGGGCGCTGTCAAAACTCACGTCCTCAGAGGCCCAGCTCTGAACCGTGTTATTTTGATAAAGTGGATTTAAACTGGGGCATGAGCCGACCACCCCCTACACATTAAAAAGGGAGTGTGTGTAAAAACAGGAGTAATTTCATTCTGTGTTAACATTTGTTTAATTATCTTCTGGTTTATTTTATGATAAAGTGTCGGTATGCTTCAGGGGTTTCGGTGAATCACAAAGATATTGTTTTTATCTGTTTCACACTGGGAGCAAGTAGACTGATCTGAAGTATTATACATGTACATC